>RJWT010001112.1:0-43139 GCA_004365215.1 Cuniculus paca
GTCACCATCCACTTGAACACGGTGTCTGCCTGTGGTCAGGTGTAACTGCTTATCCTGTAATGTATATTAATCACGGCTCCCTTGCTTGCTTTCATAAGCATGCAGAAATACTATGCTTGCTTTTAAAGGTCATGTGGTATCTTGATGTTCATGCTCACACCCTGACTGTTACGTGCTCTTCTCATGTGTGTGGGACGTGAGTGGCAGGCTGACCTGCTGTGTTTTGTCCATAGGTTTTCTTTGCAGTCTTGCTGGTTTTCCTTTCAGTGGGCTCTGTGCTTTCCACGTTCTGAGTTCCCCCTAGCTCTGGGCTCCTTTCCTCACCCTGCTGATGGTATAGGTGAGCAGTGTTAATGCTGGCTTATTAATCTGACAGTATATACCAGGCAGGTTTTATAATTGCCATAATTCTTCTTTGCTCCATTCCTTTTCCCAGCCCCTCAAACGGTGTGGCAGCTGCAGAGTACAGTACTGGAACATGAGGTAGAGAACCATAGCTTAAACTTATGATTTTTACATCCTGTCCAGTTGCAGGGAAAATGGTTGTGCTTCTGGATAATATTTGGATCCACAGATTCCAAGCTAATTATTCATTACCTGTTACGTAGAATGGAAAACTTAACTAATTTAGCATGGCCTCGTCATTGGGGAGCAACTTCTGCATTTCATGTTTTAATTAAAAAGGTGGTGGTGTTTGGATTGAAGTATTTAATAGTGTTTAACTTTTCAAAGGGTACTTTTTTTTTTAACTCTAACTATCATGTGTTTCAATTATACAAAGACAAGTAACTGAAAGTGAAATATTTTCTAAGAAGCCCTTGGGGTGGAGTCAGTGTCAGTGGTTTTCAGTAAACAACAGAACGACGGGACCATAGAAGCTTGCAGACCGAATGTCATAAACGGGAGGCCAGTTGCAGGGAAAAGCCAGGGAGGACCGAGCTGAGCTCACATGGGGACAAAACAGTACAGAGCCGTCACTTTAGAAATAAGTCTTTCCAAATTTGCAGTCAGTCAACTGTAAATTCCTCCTATCTTCCTCACAGATTTTGTGACTCTTGCTTGGGTATTAGGGAGTCATATGTGTTTTCTTAAGTGTTCCTTGGCTGTTTCCTTTTGCGATGGCTTCCTATTGTGTTGCTCTGTGTACTTGTGTGTGTACATGTGTGTGGGAGTTTGTGTGTTCTGTTGTGGAGGGGGAGAATTAACTCGGGACAAATATGAAACAGCAAATGTTGCTAATGCTGTCTTTACTATTTGCTTAAATACTAGTACCGGATTTCAGAATCGACATACAAGCAGGATGGCTTTGTTTTAACCTCGTGATAGAAAGCTGTGTGCTATTATGGATAAAATTTCTGAGTAGCTATCAGAAATCTTCATTTGGAAATGTAACTATATGTTTACTGCTGGACATTGCTGCGAAAAACTGTGTACTTTATATAGATTATTTTCTGTGTGCATAATACTTTGTGTTGCCTGCTGAATTTGACTTTTTCTGTCTTTTGGGAAGCGTTAAACCCCCATGTCTTTAGTTTTCCTTTACCCTCTTTTTTCATCATGACAATTGGCACAAGATCTTTCTTTTTCATTACTTCTGTGAAGCAGAGTTCATCTCTGGCTTATCTCTTCATTCTCTGTTTAGTTTCATATTTTACTTTAATTTCTGTACTTTGGTATCTGTCATAATGGTATTTAAGCTCTTGGGAGATTTTGGCAGTTGTTAACTTTTTGAGAAAATAAAGCACCCCAATGTTGTACTGTTCTGCTTATGCTGAGTTAAAAATTCATATCATTCGGCCAAGATTGTGATAGCTTAGGCGCTGTTTAGAATTAATAGCGAGGAATATTTCCTTTGCTGTGTTAAAGTGATAGCTTTGGTATTAGAAAGCTTGATCATGTTTTTCTCTGTTAAATGTGAAGAGAACCAGGCAAGTCTGGTGATATTAGTAACATTGTTGCACAGTGGTCCCACCATGGAGAAAGGTGCAAGAGAGGAAACCTAGAAGTAAGAAACCACTGAACTGAAGCAGGGTGTTTCTGGTGACATGCAATGCAGGAATGAGAGAGGGCGGAAGTGAGGCACAGGTAGCAAGAAAGGGGGTGGCCTGCAAGATGTGGGTGGGAAATCCTAGTACAGAGCAGCGGCACCTACTCCCACCTGCTCTGCAAAGCAAGGTGGGGCCTTGCTGAGAAACGGAGGCTGAGGACTCTGCCCTCTGGCTTCTCTTTCTCGGCGTAGGGAAAACCCATGTGGCAACTCGGGAGTAGTCATTTCCCTAGCATAGCATTCCTGACTACAGCCTGGCATTGGAGATGTGGAGTGCACCAGCTTTTTTTTGTTTGTTTGTTGTTTGTTTTCCCACTACGAGCAAATATCGGACCCAAGGCCTTCGCACCAAGCTACATTTCTAGTTTGTTTTATTTTTATTCTGAGACAGGGTCTTGCTAAATTGGGCTTAAATTTGTGACCCTCCTGTTGCAGCCTCCCAGAGTGCTGGGATTACAGGTGTGTGCACCATCATTGGCCATAATACTTCTCTTAAGGCTTAGTTTAGAGCATGACCCAGCCCACTCCACTGTGGTTTACCAAGTGTGTGGGGAGAGCTTTCTTCTTGGGAAACAGGCTTTTGTTTTCTTTTGGAAGCATTGAAAGAAATTGCAGAAGGCAAAATTTGGATTTTCAATTCTTCAGTCCCTCGAGGTTTATTATTCCATTAAATTAGATTTTGTTAATTGTGTTTAGATATTAAAAGTCAGCTTTGTTGACTTCTATATTTTAGATCATAAGAGATTCTTTAATTCTGTGAATTTAGGTTTCTTTCTTCCATATATGACAATGATGTATCAGGCTTTCTTGTCTTTCAACTAAACTTTTCTATTGTCTCGGGGCTCAAAGAATTAGACTGAAATTATTACTAAAGAAAAACCCCACATTTTTACAATAACTAACCCAAAAAGATAATAAGAAAAAACTGGCATCTATAGGCATGTCTGTTGCATTCTCTTTCTACAGGTGGGCATTCTTTCAGGAGTTGCGCATATAAGCAAAGGTGCCTTGGCATTACTTTTGGAATCTCTAGAATAGAGTCCATCTTTGTAAGGGAATTTGTTCGACATGTGAATGTGGGTGGCTGATCGTTTTATGTACACCTGCACTGAATGACGGGCAGGTGTGATAACTGTATATAAAGTTACATTAAGGTCCAGGAAGCGCTTTTATGAGGCAGGCTGGAAGCAGCATCCGATTTTCTTATGGCTCTTACATGTCCATTTTGATGAATCTATTTATTACTTCTGTAATGAGTAGTACACATGGTTGGTTAGCCAAGTTATTGAACTTTATCAACCTTGGCTGAAATTCACAATGCGTGCCAAACTTGTTGTAACATGTAAGAAATTACATCTGGGCTTAAAAGGTTCAATAATGATTACTCTGATAATGGAATCTTTTACAAAGCATGGGATTTCACGATATGCCTGTGCTTCTTAAAAATTACAGTGATACAATGAAACAGGGAATTACATATAGCTAGAGAAAAGAATTCACCTGTAGGGTAGATTTGGATTTATAATAGGCTTATTTGACTCCCAGGACAGATTGAGAACAGGATGCTGTTACGAGTGTATGCTTTGGTTTTTGCTGTCATATCTCTCTCTTTACGTTTTACTAGGTCTGGCCATGGTCTTGTGAACCGTGAACCTGTCGGGGTCTAGGGTATACAGTGTGCTGATACCATGTGTATCACCTCATTTATGAATTCCAAATGGGTTTGAAATGCATAGCCACACTAGGCTTAAATTAGATTCTAGGGGACCACAGAGCTTTTTACTTTTATTGAAGAATTCTGGGCACAAGGTTGGTCGGTTAATTTCTCAAGATAGTAACTGGGGCTTGACGGACCTGGCAAATAATATGCCTTCCCTTTCATAAGTTATGATCATATTGAGGGACAAGACCAAGGAGAAGGCAGACGAGGCCTAAAACATTGCCTGAATCACTAGCGAAGCTGATGTTGGAGAATCTGGCCTGTATCTACAGGCTGGTGTGCCTTCTAATTGTGAGCACAAGAATTAGAGGGCTTGTGGGTGAGTGCTGGATTGCGCTGGGCTTCCCAAGAGGGCAGAGCCTCCCGCTGCAGCATGCACAGGACAGCAGGGTGGAGCAGAGTGCGTGTTCTTTACGTGAAGAGAGAAGGGCAGTGGAAGGCAGGAGAGGTAGAGCTGTGCGTCTGGGTCTCGCTCCTCGGATGATAGTTCATGTAAATTGCATTGCCTCTCATAGTCCAGAATATGAAGCATAGAGAGGGCTGGCCTTGAACTCACAGCAGTCCTCCTGTCTCAGCCTCTTGAGTGCTGACATTACAGGTGTGAGTCACCATACCTGGCTAAAATGGAGACCTCTGCATCTAGAAAGATGACTCTGAAATGAAGAACATTCACGCCGCCCTACTCTACCAACAGATGTGAGAAGTAAGATTGCAGATAAGTAAATGTGTGCCTACTGCCAAGCTTATTTATGAATTGTGAATCCTCCCCCTTTTCTTAGATAATTAGGCATATTTTTTGATTTCTGTACTTTCGGACTTGGTAACTCTGGGAACTTTGATTATATTCTTAACCTCTGAGCCTCAGTTTCTTCATTTGAGTAGTGGGCACTGTGATGTCACAACTTCATGGAGTGGGGAGAATTCACTAAAATGAAATAAAATAACTTACCATGGTATCTGACAGCTTCTATTTGGCAGTATTTCCATATTTATTTTTGTTTCTAATATACAGTTTTAAAATTTGTTTTCTTCTTTTTCTTCTTTTTTGAGGCAGGGCCTCTGACTCACAGTCCCCCCGCCTCAGCCTCCTGAGTGCTGAGATTACAGGTGTGTGCCACCACACCCCACTCTGTTTTCTAATTTTCTGTGGCAGATGATTTCATATGAAGGCACCAGCACAGAGAGGATTTCAGTTTTCTTAAGCGCTCACAAGGAGCTGGTTTAAGACGCCCCCTCGAATGAAGCAGGGGAGGCGATTCCTGTGAGTTTCAGATTCACACACCGATTTGCTGAGGGACAGCTCTACTACTGTCGTGGTCCCTGTCCCACTTTGTTAGTTTAATAAGTGTTGGCCTGTTTTCTTTGAGCTCACAGAATTGCCAGTCGGTCCTGAAAGGGGCTTTTGTAAAGCTGTGGTTCTGTGCTGTCTGCTTGAACAGTTATCCATACTTTTAACAGATTAAACAAACCAAAGTAGACCTGTGTGTTTCTCCACAGCAAGTAAGACCCAAATCTTTTCCACAGTGTGTGCATATCATGAACTGCACAGAGGAAGGGAGAGAACAGAGCAGGTGAGCAAGACATTGTTAAAAGAATAAGGAGCCGAGCTCAAGGGAAAAAGAGATCCTTTTGAACAGATTAGCTTTCAGATGGTTGCAGTGACTAAGGTCCTTAAGCAGGTTGTTTTTGGCCCACCATCAGAAAGTCTCTCTGGGTCATAGCCATTGGCAGAGCCGCAGAGGAATCGTGGAATCCCACCCAGCAATGCCAGTCCCTCCGATCATCCCGCAGGAGCCAGCCCAGTTTTGCTGACAGCAGAGTACGCCTCTAATTATTCTGTCTTCCATGAAACATTCCTTCTTAATTTTATTAAATCTACTTTTCATATTAAGAACCATGCTATTATACTTGCCAATGGACATTTAAAACGTGCGGCTAATTTGTTTTATTTTTTTTATAATGCTTCATTAGAACGCAGTGAACAGTGAAGATGTGTGTCTGATGTTGTTAGCTCAGAATAGGGGTGTGAAAGCTGCAGGAGACAGGAACACGGGGCTGAATCTGGAGCTACCTTTTCAGTGGGGGCCGGGGGTAGATTCCTTGTGGGTGTTGGATTGTCTGCCTTTGGCAGGGACGAACAAGAAAAGTTAAAGAGGAAATGTCTCTGAATTTGGTTAAACTTACCTATGAATTAAAGATACATTGTGAATCCTTATCTCTTGAGTGTGTATTTTTATAAATTGTTAAGTTTTTTTTTCTCCTGAATGATAGTAAAACACATTTGGGACAGCACACACTGAGAAGTCAGCAGGCATCTGCCTGACTTTAGTAGCAATCACCCAACTGCCAGTAGACCGTAATCAAGCTTGCAGAGCCGTGTGCGCCACGCTGCAGGAGAGCGGGATTGAAGTGCTTAATGTGCCCCTCCACCAATGTGAAAGCAGAGCAAATGCAGAGCACGGGGCTGCTGAATCACAGTCTGTTATCTACAGCTGCTCCAAGACATTTCCATCATGGCACTGTCTTAAGCCTCTTAACATTTCCAACAGTGCAGGCCAGTGCAGGAGGTGGTGGTAACCCGTTTATACCTTTGGTTGGTTGGAACTATTATGTTTTGTTGTGAAGAATGGGCAGGGCCATGGGCAACCAGTGACCAGGTCCAGGGTGCTCCCTGAGATTTGTGGTGTGTGTTCAGTGCTACCTGCCTGGGGAATGAAAGGGTTCAATCCAATGACTTCTGTCCCTGTCACACAAGGGTGGCCCCACAGGTATCGGTGCCCAAGCATCATGGAGTTGCATGTGTATCAGTGCCAGGCAGTTTCTGTTGCACCCGTGCTGTGGTTTCAGAGGATTTCTGGGGTAGGAGTGAGGGGATCCACGCTGCTCCCCCAAGTGAAGCGGTCTGTTAAGTTTGTGTGAAGTTGACTGAAAGCTGCGAGGGCCTAGTGGCTATAGTGGTGGCTGGAGTGAAAACGGGCTGGGAGAATTTGACATGGTCTGGAAGAGATGGCTTACACAGTCCACCCCTTGCACAATTATTCAGACCCCTGATACCCTGTTAAGAATAATCCATCCCAGGCTCTCTGTCAGAAATATAAATCAATCTCAGTTCAGGATGAATTCTGGGGCCTTAGCTTTATCCACTCTTGTATTGTTTGGCTAGGGTAGCTGTCACACGATAACAAACTGGCTGGCTTAGGACAACAGAGTTTTACTGTTTCCAAGTTTGCTCCAGCTAAACCCTATAGCAGAAGATCCTTCACTGCCTTCTCCAAGCTCTGGTAGTCCTAGATGTTCCTTGGCTTGTTCCAGCATTACCTTTGTCTGTGGAAGGCCTCTCCGTGTCTCTGTGCGACTGTCTTTGTCTGCATTTTTTAAAATAAGGACCTGTTATATTGAGTTAGGGCCCATCCTAGTGACCTCATTGTAACTTGATTACCTCTGTAAAGGCATTGTATCCAAATTAGCATATTCCCAGGTAAAGGGATCAGCATTGCAATACTTCAGAGGGGAGGGCACAATTCACCCCATAAAGACAGAAGGGAAGTTGCTCTCTATTGTCCAGGTGGTCCGGATGAGCAGTAGTCACTGAACGGGCCATTCTGTGATCATTTTCTGAGTGCTTGTTACTAGCGAGCTCTGTGCTAGGAGCTGGGGACTCATCAGTGAACACAACTCCCCTGGTCCTTCTGGGCTCAATCTCTTACGGAATGTGGTTTTCAGAGGTACTTGTTCTTTTGTCTTATTTTTTTTTTTATCACCCATTAGGAAGAGAGCGGGGAATTGCCTGCATGCCAATAACAGCACTGGCCGTCTTGAGCAAATGAGTTCCCAGCCACAAAGGTGTTTAAGCTCAGGCTCAGGCGGTGGCTGCCCCCCCCCCCCCCCCCCCCAGAATGCTGTGGAGGCGATTTTAGTGCTGAGCAGGGTTTTGGATATGGGATGGCTCGGGTCTCCTAACATGGGTAGGCATGGCCATACCCAGAGTTGAGTTCTGGGGCTCTGTTTTTTTTTTTTTTTTTTTTTTTCAAGCATGCAACACTTGACTTCTTTTTGTTTATCTTTCAGATCAACAAAGTGTTTTAGACCACTGAATTTTTTTTTTTTTACATGTTATACCCCTTTGATAATATAAAGAAACCTCTGGCCCCTTCCCACCAAGGGAAGATAAATAAATACATTTATCGTCAGCATTTGTGTGCAGTTCGAGGGGAGGGGAAAAGATAGTTCATGAATACTGAATTAAGCAATCCTGATACTTTTCAGGAATTATAGTCATTAATAGGAGTTAAATCCACATATTTGCAGTAGAGAGTCTTTTTCTCCATAAAATACATTGAGCTGAATAGGATTAGAGGTAAAAATATGCCTAGAAATGTTTTTACTAACTTTTTATTGTAATGCTCACTTTTTGGATAGAAAATTATTGGTGTATAATTAATAAACCATTGCTGATTTCAAGATTACACTTTGCTAAACAATGGAAATTTCCTAAATAACTGGCAGGTAATGAAAAAAAAATTCAGTTACTGACAGGCTGTCATGGTTGAATCTAAAACCTAGGGGCAAAATACATATATTCTATGTAGTTTCCATTTCTAGATCCTGGATTTCTAAATTCTTCCTTATAAAATTTTAAATTTCTTTTTTTTTTTTTCCCCTAAAGATGAGACCCATTCCCAATTACTTATTTCCTTCCTTTATAATTTCTTAACAGATTTGATTTCATGCTGAAGGTAATCATTAAAATACCTCCTGTGGGGGTCCATAAATATAATCGATTTAAAGAAACTGGAAAGATTTGGCGTTAGAAGAATTAGGTGACCATCCAAGGCCCAGTGGTGTATTTGTGGAGGGCGCATGGTAAATGCTTGTGGAGCTAGATTCAGGCTTTGCAACACTTTAAACAGCTTTTAGAAGTCAAATAGTTAACTGCCTCTGTGGAAATAGAAATTACTCAAATATTACGTGATGAAAAACTAATATTAGTTTACTTCAAATGAAACTGTGTATTAGTGTGTTATAGCCACAGGAACTCTTTAGCCAGTGTTAAGTAAATGCAGTGAAAACATTTGTAAAAACATTATCATGCTGTAAGAGTAACAGTGATGTCAGATACCCCGAGTAGCTGGATGTTCAAAAACACTTGTCGTTTTCAGGGTGCTATTCCTGGTGTCTTGGTAGTCTTTCACCTGGTATGTGATCACTTATTGTATGCCGGGAAAGTGCCATCTTTCTCCAGAGTCACATGTAGAACTTTGTGTGACATCATGGTTATGGCTGAATAGCTTCAAATGAATCCTTTTCCTTGATAAACAATTTTGTGCTACTTTCCACAGACAGAGCGAATCAATACTGTTGAATGTACTGGAGGTTTGCATTTTTCTAATTTCTTATTTAGGCTGATGTACTCAAAGATGTTCAAATTTCCATTTATTTAAACAAGATGGAGCTCTTGCTTTGCTGAAGGAATATTTTTAGCTTAGTAATTTACTTAGAAACTGCCTTATTCAATATATGATGTTAAATTTGAACTAAAACATATAGCATCATATGACATGGGTTCTTACATTAACATTTTGTTGGATTGGAAACAGAATCAACACATTAGTCATCTTAATTCATTTAAGTTGGCTTTCTCCAGAATTCCACCATCCAAAAACAACACATTTGTCAATTTTACACACAAAAGGAGAGGCAGGATGTAGTTTGTAGTTAAACATCCAGCTTTGCAATGAAAAGCCAATGTAGTTATAGTAAGTTGAATGAAATTCTGGATGAAACCAACAGTATAATAGGATTTTCATGCAAATGAAATACTTTAGAAATTTGTTTTATATTTGTTTTAATGAGATTCTGTATATATGCTTTCTCAGAAACTTGTAAGTTGTCTAAAATTAAAATTTCTATGGTTGTCGTTCACGTGGGTTCTGAGCTGTTATGTTTAACTTTTTTTTTTTTTTTCAGAGAAAATCTATAGGTCAGGGTCAACTTCATATTCTGAGCTTTGCTCTTGTTTTGCTTCGGGTCAGTTTAGAATTGAATGTTAAAAATGCGTTGTTGGCTGCATGGGTGAGCAAACTATGGTGTGTGGATTAAATCCAGCCATCTCCTGCCTATTTCAATAAAGTTTTATTGGACATAGGAATGACTACTCATTTACATGTTGCCTAGGATTCTTTCATGTTCTAAGAGCAGAGCTGAATAGTTGTGCCAGAGACTTTTGTAATCAACAAAAACCAAGATAATTACTATCTGACTTTTTGCAGAAAGAAAAAAAGCCACTTTCTTGTTCATTTCATTAATGCATCTTTCCAGATAAAGATCACTCTGATAAATTTTCAGTTGTTTAGAAAATAAAGCTCATGTTTGCTAAAGAACTGGTATGCTTTTTTTTCATCTAATGAGATGGACACAATAAAGTATTCCATTTGCTTTCTTTACCTTGGTTTGTCAGAAAGCTTAGACTAAACATTCAAATGGTAAAGTAAATAGCCATCTTATTCAGGTTCCTGGCAGACCAGTTTTCTTAACATGGACATGCATTTTCTCCTTTTAAAAAATCATCTTGTTAGCTATAATTTACATACATTAAAACCCATGTGTTTTAATTATACACTGGAATGACTTGACAAATATGTATATTCTGAGGAAGTAGGATTAGGACTTCAACATGTGAGTTGTTTCCAAGTGGAGGAGCATAGTTCAAACCCTAACTTTCAGAAACCTACCTGAAAGTAGTAGCACCATGATTCTAACTCAGGTCCCTTGGATTCACAGAGTAGTCCCTCGCCCATAGATTACTTCCAGTAATCTCATTTTGTGATGTCAACAAGTGATTACATAACTTTAGCATTGGGGTTTTCTATGATAATAACATGGAAAAAGAGCCGGGTACATGTTTTTCTGAGGTCAAATTTGGGAAAACATTCAGAGAGAAAACCTTCACCAACTTTGAGGAAGCTGTAGGGGGTCTGAAGTCCAACCTTTACCTTCTTGCCAGCATTTGCCCTTGGCTTTCCCGAGCCTGTTTCTTTGTGTACCACTGGGATGGTAGCCTCATATACTCAGCTTGTTGAGGGCCTTAGCTTGCCATTCACATGCAAATGGGAAGTCCTAGAGAAAGTATGTGGTCAGACAAGGTCAGTGCTGCACATTCACAGCCTTCAGCTTTGAGAGACATCTGAGTCCCCTGGAGGGCTCATTAGAACACAGATGGAGCGGGTCCTATATCAGTGACCTCACTTTAGCTCAGTTTCTTCTTTAGAGGTCCTGTCTCTTCATGTGGTTCATTCCAAGGTAGCAGGGTTATGCCTTAAACCTGTTACCCTGGTTCCTGGTCTGAACTGGGGCCTGAGAATCTGCTTTTGCAATCAGCTCCCAGGAGCTGATGCCCCTGGTCTGGGTCTTGCACTGTGAACAGCAAGGACAGTGGCTCTCTGTTTCATGTGCAGGTCTGCTTTTCAGTTTTCTTAAGAGAAACTAAAAAGTTGGACTTCAGACAGATGCCCCTTTGCCGCACCTCAGTTATCTCTTAAATTTTGGAGGATGAATACCTTAATCTTACTTCCCAAGTAGCTGAGCGGTCTGAAGGCTTCGGGGACATTGCCTTTTCTCCTTTTGGACAGAATAGACCTGGTCAAAAACAGCAATGTATTGATTTTCTAGGGCTGCCGTGACAAAATACCACAGGTAGGGGGCCAGGGGGCTAGGGGCTGGGGAGGTTGTAAATGACTGAAATTTATTTGTCACAGTCCTGGAGGTTGGGAAGCCCGAGACCAAAGTGTTGGAGTTGGTGGCCCCTGAGCCCTCTCATGTTGGCTTGCAGATGGCGACCTTCTTGCTGTGTTCTCGCATGGTGTGTCCTCTGTGTGCCTCAGTCATCCCAACTCAAAATGAAGACGTAAAAGATAGTCTTAAGTTTCTTCTGTCTTGCAATAATAAAGTCAGTCAGTCCATCATTGCTCAAGGTCTCTTGCTTTGGTTTACAGGTGATGACTTTCAGAGTCCCTAGTGCTACCCTGTCCATGTAGGACATGAACGTTAGTAGATTAGAGATCCAGCCTTATGATACCATTTACCCTAATTACCTCCTGAAAGGGCACATCCCCAAACACAGTCACATTGGGCATTAAGGCTCCAAGATACAACCCTCAAGGGAAAAATAATTCAGTCTATAACCAGTAAGTCTCCTAATATGTTTTTTCCTCTAAGAATTTTTTTTTATTTCATATTCATTTCATTTCATTTTCCCTATCAGACTCAAAGTACTGAAGAAAATCAAGTACACCTTGCCTCAGGAGAAACTCCAAAATGTGTGTGCTTGAGGTGCAGGCTGTAAGCTGGAATCTTCCCTTAGCACTCTGACACCTTCACCAATGCAGAGCTCTCACTTTTCTCTCTCTGAGTTGAAGTTGAGCCTAATCCCTAATCATTCCCATTACTTATGTTGGAACTCCTACTGGGACCTTCTTGGCCCAGAGGCAGCAGCTGGATGAGAGGAGCCAAACAAAAATTTACAGCTGGCTGAGTCTCCAGGAGTCAGGCAAAATCAGCCTCAGTTGGAAGGAGTGCTGTGCTTCTCCTACATTCATGCTGAGCAGGTGCCTGATTACACCTGATGGTTAGGCTGCAAGGTATAGATTTTCAAATTGGCAGTTCCACCCGTGTCTTGAGGTGGTATTTTGAAACAAAATGTTATCAAGCTAAAAACTCTTCCCACTCTTCCCTTTCCAAGTGACACTGATTTTGTTCCAACTGATCATCTGTCTGCAAAGATAATCCTAATAATCCATCTAATTTGCTTTAAGGTTTTTGTTTTTTTACCTTTTAAGCAAATGTTTCATCATAGTGGTTATCGCTGCCTAACTCATCATAAGTACCCAGTTACCCCTTCTGTTTGGAGCTGTAGTCTTTGACTTCTTTAGGCAAGGTCACCATGGGCCTGAAGAGTGAAAAGTTAATAGAACTCTCTGTGCACCTAGCTTCAGAAACTGAATTTAATTCATATTTTTGAGAAGTTGCATTTTAAAAAGTTGTGAGGGACAATGAAAAGTCAATTGGACACTTGAGAAGTGAGCCTCAAAAAAGTGCTGAATTTTCCCAACATTGTGTTTTTGAGCACCTCCACATGACTTTGGGAGTATAAAGGACTTAATCTTTTCAAGAGGCAAAGTAATATACCACTTCTTAAAAGGTGAGAGCCAAGGTCGATCTGAAATTTAAAAAAAAGGTGCCTGAATTAGAAAGTAGTGTTGTCCACATTGACAGTGCAGGATGGAGCAGCTTTTCATGGCTGGGAGCTGACCGAGAGATGAAGCAGACTTCTTTTTGTAAAATTTTTATTACTTAAACAATTCCTTCCCAACCACTTCTTAGTTGATAGGAGTGGAAAATATACCAGGAGATAAGGTGATCGAGGCCCCACTGTTCATAAAGAAAGGGATCTTTTTGGACAAGTGGGGGCCCAGGACCTTTGGAGTTGGACTTTTCTGCTCTAAATCATTGAGAAGCCTGTCTCAAGTAGATGAGAGAGAAGCGGAGGCCTTGGTGGTGGAAGGAAATTGTCTCACAGCTGTGAAAACAATGAAACATTCGTTGACACAACATGATGTGCCTCCAGATTCAGGCCTGGGTTCTCCTCATCTGTTGGAGTGGCTGTAAATTAATTCATCAAAGCAAAATGGCCAAAATTTCAGGGTACATCTTTCTAGTTCTAAACATCTAGAAGCATTTTGGTTCTCTTAGTAGATAATGGCATGAGTATAGAAACTCAAGACCTGGGACCACAGATATGTGTGTGATTTGTTAGAAAGAGCTCATCCTTCTAAAGAACCTGAACTTCAGCCAGGTAGCATGTGCAGGGTGTGAAATCGTGGAGCCATCACGTTCCTTTGTGTCTTAATGCCAGGAGACTGAGAAGCTGAATTTTGTCAAAAGTCTAGACAAGACACAATGGTCTCTATATCTAAAAAAGCGTATTTATTTAATCCTAAGGATTGGGACAAGTTCATACCAGTGGCATGT
Organism: Cuniculus paca; assembly: GCA_004365215.1. NCBI lineage: Eukaryota > Metazoa > Chordata > Mammalia > Rodentia > Cuniculidae > Cuniculus > Cuniculus paca. Next base: position 13,794 of record RJWT010001112.1, read on the forward strand.
GTGCATTGCTAAAAAAATAAAATCTAGTGTGGTATTACTTTATTGGGGTTGAGTGGTGGTCTTTGTGTTTGACTTCAATAAAGACAATACTTTAAAAATTGGATCTGAAGTTACTGACATGTGGAGCAGACTTTTGATTTATGTGGATTACTTATCTCCTTTCATAGGCCTTACACAGAGAAATGTTTGTGAAAGCAAAAGATGGCATGAATTCTGTGCCCCTTGGTGAAATATTAAATGAGAGGAAAATTCAACAACATATCACAGGTTAAGGATAGAATTCATAAAGTAGATATGATGTTATAGTAAGGGAGCTGAAGAGACCTCGACTCTTGGCTTTGACTTGATGGAACAGAATTAAATAGGCACCAGTTGACTTTGGCATCAAAGCATGGACCATTTCTCTCTTTTCAAAGAATAACTGCTTATTAATTTAGCTTAAGTCATACCAATGCCAAACATTTAAACATATGAGCAACATATTTCCTACTATTCACAGACAATATATATCAAATTCCATGATCATATATATATATATATATAATCATTATCTATCTATAGTAAAACCTTGGTTTGCAAGCATAATTTCCTCTGGAAACATGATTGTATCCAAAACAATGTATATCAAAGCAAATTTTCCCATAAGAAATAATGGAAACTGAGAGGATTCATTCCACAACTCTAAAATATTCATATAAAAATGATCATAATATTGTTTAATACAAAATCATAAAGAAAATACAAGCTATAAAGAAAAACAGCTTAACCTGGACTTATCTTTGACAACCTTCATGGCTGGTGGGAGGGAGACAAGAGAGAGGAGGGTTACTGTGTAGACGACTTCCACCATCACTAATGGAATGACTGCTATCTTTTGGCTCAAAGGAATGTTTTCCTTTTAGTGCAACTTTATAAAGGAGCCTATCCAGTGACACTTGCTTTTGCCTTCTTTTGAGGATTTCATGGACAGGTGACATTGCATTGTCATTTCACAGATTAATTGTTCACCCAGTTAAGTTACAGCCTTATTAAGGTAATGCTTTTCTACAAAATTTTGCACTGTTTCCCACATTTCGTATATCTCCCTAGACTTATTTGAAGTGGGGGATTCCTCTGTCATTTTCTCTTTGCTCCTCCTCCTCCTCTTCAGACAAGATCTCCAGAACCTCTTGCTGTTGGGAGATGATCACCCACAATCCCGCAGTGAGAGACAGAGACAGAGAAAAATCATTGGCTCAACTGTGATCATGTGACATTTGGTGTCAAGTACTAGTACTTGTATTGTAAGACATTGCTCATTTAACAAGTTAAATTTTATTAGAAATGTTTGCTTGTCTTGCAAAATGCTAGTGGAAAAAGTTCCTTGCAATCCAAGGTTTTATCGTTTTCTGCCACCCTTTCTACTTTTTATTTTGAGACAGATTCAGGGTGGCTTGACCTTGAGAGCCTCCTTAGATTCCTCTGAGTAACTGGGATTGTAGGTGCCATATGTGCCACCACACCCATTATAATTCAGAGTCCCTGCTGGATGAGAGGATGGAAAGGCACTCTGCATTGTCTTCTGCCCTTATGCTTCTCTGGTTTCTACTTTTCCCACTAAAGGAAGAACAAACTCTTTCTCTGCACTCTCTCGAACACTATGGACACCAAACTTGTGGGTTCTTCCTCATAGCAAGTAATTTTTCCACACTCTGGACACCAGCTAGCTGCCCTGCAATTCAGGTGTAACACTACCCAGAGTTAGCACAGATCCCAAAGGTTAAGGGCTCAGTCCTATGAGACCACCTCTGCTTTAGGTGCCAATCATGAGTCCCAGTGTCACCTGCTCTTGTGATCTGCTGGCTATACAATTTCCTGCTCAGATGTGATAATGGCTCGCAAAACTCAGAATCATTTTCTTACATGGGTCATTTGTTAAAGAGGCTGCAACAAAGAGTACAGCTGACCAACTGGATAAAGAAGGACATGGAACACATGTGGGGAGGGGGCACAGTGTCCCTGTCCCTCTGGGCATGCCATCCTCTGTATCTCTATGCGTCCACAGACCCAGAAGTTCTCAGAATCTGGTTTCATGATGCAAGCATGATTGGTTACCTCATTGGCCACTGGTGATGTCAGCCTCTAGCCACACCCCCTTCCTAGAGGAGGTGGTGCAGGGAGTGACAGCACCTTGGTGAGGCTGAAAATTCTAACCCTTTGATCACATAGTTGGTACCCCTACGACCGGTCCCCATCCTCCAAGGTCACCTCATTAGCATGAGCTCAGGCATCACTGAAAATATCCTTTCATTAAGTATCTTTGAAGCACCTCTCCAGTCCCAATCAGGAAACTTCAAGAGTTATGGCCCTGTGCTGGGAACCTGGAGAAAGACCAAGCATGTCTTTCTCAGCATTTTGCAATGTCCTAGAAGCCCAGCAGTTTGGTAGTTGGATGACCAGATGGAGGGATGCCCGTGCTTTGAGTGCAGCCTGCTCTGCCTTCTTTTTTTCTGCTGATTTTATGAGTCCTTTAGCCTCTGCATTCATTGGTTTTCTCTGACATGAAATGATAGCAATGGCACTTCATAATGATTTCTTTGAAGACCCCTTTGGAATTAGTGTGTTTTGTAAAACATTTGGCATGGTGCCCAGCAGTGGTAACCCTCTCACAATTTCCTCCTTACCTGACTGGATGTTTCTACAATCTTCTCCACTCACCAGAAAACATAGCGTTTAGAATGAGAGTTGGTTCCCCCTATCTTTTCTTACTCGCCTTGATTGCTGTGTATTAAAATTCATAAAGTCCCATAAATTATCAATTAGATGTCATTCGGTTTGTTATTTTTAGTTTCTTACTATAACAGGTGCACATGCATGTGTTAAAAATTGAAGTACTATGACTGTTGTAACATAAGCAGTCGGTCTTTGTCACCCCTGACCATTAGGTCTCTCCAGAAGTAATCAATATCAGTGTCTTTTCACCCACCTACCTCCTTGGCTTTGTGCTGCACGTGCATGCTGTTCTTTGCTGTGAATTTTCTTAATAATATAATGCAGAAAACTTTCCTTTCGTCTTCCCAGCATTTCACCTCCTTTTTTCAAAACACCTCACAGAATTTTATTCTGTGTGCGCCATTTAATTGATTTAACCAGATTAATGGACATTTAGGTTGATGGCAGGTTATCCACTGTTACAAACTATGCTGCACTGAATGTTCACATTTTTGCCCATGGGGGTGAGTCTATTTGTAGGATGAATTTCTGGTTGTGGAATAGCCGGGTCAAAGGGCACATTCACTGAAAGTTTGATGAAGAAGGGCCAATTGCCCTCAAAGATGCTGCACCATTTTCCATCCCCTTCCCCAATTAATCTGTGAGGTTGCCTGGTTTCCCCACACCTTTGCCAGCACAGATAGACTGCTCAATTTAGTTGCCGTTGCAGAATCTGTCTTCACTGGAGCTGTCTAGGACTATGTTAATTGTAATCTGTGGACACTTTTCTCACTGTGATTCCTAACCAGGAATGGCACTGGCAGGTCAAATGAGAACTTATTCACCCAGCACAGTGGCAGCACTAGTAGCCAGCCTGGGGTCAGTTTGGCCTCTTGAGAGATCTCGTACAGTCAGTTGGAATTTATTCTATGACTTTACAAAACATTATGGTCTCAGTCTTATACTGCCCAAAGCACATTGATACAGCCTGGTGAGATTTTAAAAAGATACTTCATGTGAACCGACCTGTTTCCCACTTCTGCGTTCTCGCCTGTTGAATTGGTATCTTCTCTTGATAAATATATTTGAGATACAGTTACGTTACAAGGGGTATTTAGGAAACTGCGTGGTACTTGTTGCTTGCTGTGTGTAATGCATACATTTAAAAAGCAAGCCTGGTTGTGACTTATTTTCCTCTGGAGAGACCTGTGTATTCTGTAATTTCTTAAGAGTTGGCAACTGTGGATTGTATTTAGCGAGAGTGATTTCTAACTCTTTGTAACTCAGAACTGTGTAATTGAAGTGGTGTAGAAGTTAAATATGAGCATTCAGGGAATTAAAGTAACTGCAGAAACAGCAGTGTGGATTATCTGGTCACTGCAGATTTGGTGACATTGACCTTATAGTAACGATGACTGTATGTCCCAGGACTTCATCTTAGATGGCCTGGGAAATGTCATGTCACTGTAATTTCATTTACATTAATTGGATCAGTTTGGAAAATATGGTCCTTGTACATTTAGAAGGACATAAAAGAAACTCCCATTCTTATAGCCAGTGTATTTTTTTTTGCAATACTGAGCTACCCCTCTACACACACACACACACACACACACACACACACACACACACACACACACACACACAGAGTCTAAGCTAGTGATTTATTAACCCTGAAAGTGCCCCCAGATTTGAACGGTCCTCAAATTTAATTCAAGCTGAAAGACATAGGCTTGTCTTCTTACTCTCTGCATGTGACAGTGGGTCTCCTGGACAGGGGACAGGTTCTGAGCAATTCTGTAACTTGTTGCTTGGCTCTTATTGAGGGTGAGGATGCAGATCTCTGTCTCTGTGACCTTTTAATGATGTACAGTTACAAGTAGCATTTGTCTCTAGTGTTTCACAATTATAAATTAATAATAACAAACCATTAGAAATTATGGTGTTGTAAGTCCCAACTCCTTTGGGCATCTTAATAAAAATGATAATTAAAACCATAATTTACAGTAAATGGGGACACTGCCCAAGTTCGTCCATGATATGCAGAAAATTAAAAAACTCAAAGCAGAAGGAACCTTCCTGGTGCCAGGGAAAGAAACTGCTCTAATTTCCCTGGGAGCATCATCAGTATTTGTGGGGACTGGGTCTCCATGCTGATGCCTTCTGTGTCTGAGGAGTCTATGGGCAACTCTGTCACCATTGGTCCCAGCTACTTGTGAGACTTACTGAGTTTGGGCACCTGCTCTGTCCCCCCGGAAGGGCACACACAGACCCATTCTGTCCTGGGTATTCCCTGGCTGGATAAAGGAGTGATGAGCTCACCCATCGCCAGCATGCGCCTCAGAGACCTGTGGGAGTGCCTTGAGGCTAGACCTAAGGAGTCACCAGCCTTTGTGGACTTCTTGTTTCTGAGCCCATGGTTTTCCAATATAGCCCTTTAGTTGATCAGCGTAAGAGCTTGCCTTGTGCCATGCTGCCTGGTCACGTGGCTTCACTATCATTAGCCCATCCATTATCTGCACGACCATTAGAAGTACCTTAAATGGAAAAAATAATGATGATTCATGCTGGATGAGTTGGTACATACCTGTAATCCTAGCTACTCAGGCACCTACAAGTTCAAGGCTAACCTGGGCAAATTAGTGAGATCCTCTCTCAAAATAAAAAATAAAAAGGTGGGGATGTGGCTTTGTACAATCCTCAGTATTATTAAAAAAAAAATTCTAGCTCATGGTGTTACTCTGTGTTCAGGTTTTTCACAGGTACCCTGCCCCTGCAGCACAGCACTTGGTTTTAGCTTGACGTGCAGGGTTTTCTCTTTGTTGCCTTTTCTGAGCTTCGTTCCCAAGGGGGTGTGCAGTGATCTTTTTCTCACACACCCTGCCTTCTTGGTTGTGTGTTTCGCCTTTGTCCCCTTTGGTCCCAGTGTAGTTATTGGCTCAGAGTTGCTGCTGCCTCTCGGTGACATTTGAAAGTTTGCACCACAGATCCAAACTCCTGCAGATCCCAGACTTGTCACCCTTGCGCTCCCCTCTCTGCAAAGCTAAGCGCCACTGCCAGATATCCCCAGGCCTAGCCAGAATCCCGATCTCCTTATGCTCCACAGAGCATGGCTTGACACAGTGTAAGCAAAATCTCAAGCAAGTCAGTGGGATCATTTTTTAGGGTTCGAAGACTTGGCTGAGAATCTTTGGATGGAGACTGTTTGTGACTAGGCTCGAGTCCTCAGTATTAAGGACCTTCCCCACAGAACATGCATCTGGTCATCAGATGCCAGCAGCAGCCTGGCAGGTCATGCCAGCACCATGGGTGGCGACTGACTGAGGCTTACTGGAGAGCAGAAACTCACCTAGAGCTGACAGCAGCTCCCAGGCTCCCCTGGCTGCCACCAGGTGGGAGTGGAGTCCCAGTGTGCTCCCTTCTCCGGCTTCCTCAGAGAAGTTTGACATCTGGTTTTGGGCTATAATCTGCCCAGTGTTTTAATGGCACAATTCAGTTAGGAAGGATGAGGGGAAGAAGAAAGGAAGAGAGGATGGGAGGAAAAGAGACAAAGAAAAGAAAAAAAGGAGATAGAAAGAAATGAAGGGAGATAGGGAAAGAAGGCGAAAGGCGAACAGAGTAGGCCACATTGAACAAATCTCTCAACTTGTTTTATCCAGTACCCAGCACTTTATAATTTTTCCTACAGAGGATGAAAACTAGTATAAAGTAAGCAGGTATTTAATTTTGGGGGTAAGTTTTGCATTTTGTAACACTTAGGTGTTTGTATCTAGAGTTTAAAGCTGAGACAGTGAGATACTAAACCTGCGTGGCCGCTTTTCTAACTGGGTTGGATGTAACAAGTGCTCCAAAACCAGAGCTGCCCCTCGTTTAAAAATGTCTTCCTTTATTTTGCTTATATTATTAGCTTTAAATATTCTTCTGGACATGCTCTTGCCATCTCCATGCAGTTAAGCTGGTTCAATTTAAACATTGTCATAAAGTTAATTTTTTATAAGATGAATCAGGTTATTAAATTTAGTAAACCATTGCCTTCATTATTCTGCACAAACTTTGGCACTGTGCAGAATTGGCTTAGCACTACTACATTTAGCTAATTAAACTGGCCATCAGCTGCAGTATTACAAGAGTGAGGAGTGCTATTCTCATGGGCTTTGTCCAGGACTTAGCAGTAGGTAGCATTATTAAACTTTTTTTTTTTATCAAACTCCATACTCTAGAGATACGGTTTACTATAAAAGTGTTATTGTCCTTTCTGTTAAACCATCATCTTTTGAAATATCCATGCTTTGTTTCTGCTCCAGAGGCAATTGTAAAGGATAAGAAAATGGAGTTGTCTGCTGTAGCTTTGACAAGTAGACTAGCAACGTGTAATGCTTTGCCTAGATAAAGGGAGATGTAAGACCCAGAGAATAACTTTACAAGACACAGAGACAGATGGCTTAACCATAACTACAGTCAGGAATTATCTAAGACAGAGGATCTGTGAGCTTGTGCCCGCAGCCTGTTGCTGCTATCGTGTCGGATGTGCTCTTTTTGGTAATAAAAAGTCTTTTGCCGTAGGTTATTTTGTCAAGTGAGATAGCACAACTTAACAGGTTTGTTTGGGAAAATAAAATTTGATAGAAAAAGGGCATCTTTTCTCCCTGCAGATTTCTAGGCAGTGTCATTCAAAACTGTAGTGAGCAGATTCTTTGCAGGATTTTAGTATTTTTTCATTATGAAAAAGGGGGTTAGAGGACCATCAGGGTTGCTTTTTCAAACAACTTGGATTGTTTTAAAAGAATCCAGATTTGTAGCTTATTAGTAGTCTGCAAAGATCACTCATTCCATCTCCAGATATTTATTGAATCCTATTTGTGCTGGTCCCATGGGATCCGCCAATGCAAAGGCACTAGGCCCAGTAGATCCCTGTTGACCCAGAGAATTGGGTCAAGCCATGGGCCTGCCTGGCCTTGTATTATCTTGGTATTCTCTCAACTGATTAAAATTATGGCTGCCAACACAGGACCAAGAATTATATCCACCTCTTTCTCATCCTCCTACATCATTTTTTTCTCTTTTAATATCGTCTTATAAAAATGTGATGGAAAATATTGCTGGTCTTTGTTTCTACTTGGAAATTTCTAAAGCTTCCAGAGTTGGCCATTCTCTCTTATGATCTTGTGGGTGTGTCAAGTCCTGTGATTATAAGAGAAGGTGATTTTGACTGCCTGGTGTTGCCTCCTCATGGGTGTCAGCATTTCACCAGCCTGGTGGAGGTGGCATGTCCATCTGCGAGATTTCACCCCAGGCCTGTGTTTTTTTCAACCAGTGTTGGAACATCTAAGCTACAAAATCTGGTGTTTTACTTCTTTCTTCCCAAATGATGGAGACGACTTGTGCTAACTGGAGCTAAGGGGTGAAATTTTATCACAAGTGAATTTCAGATTATTGTTTTCCTACCTCTGCCTCAGAGTTATAGCCTCAACCACCTTGCACTACATGCACCAAAGTGAAGTCTATTTGGTGTTAAAATATTTCAGATTTGAAAAACTTTGTACATTTCCGTGCATCTGATTCAGGTATCAGACAGTCCTTAGGTAATGGTAAGTGGATGTTTTGGAATAGAGTTTGGCAGAATCTCAAGGAATAATTTCAGGTTATTTCAACAGTGAAGTTCAGGAGTGCTCTAGGTTTAGTACTCAGGCAGATGGAATGATGCCACCCATAGCTTCTTTGGGTTCTAGTTGATGTTAAGGCTTTTTGCCATTGGGTTGCAGGTTGGGCAAATCAAAGAAGCATAGGACTTCATAGCAAGGAATTTGAAAAGAGCAGATAATTTGTTTTCTGACTACTATGCTAACATGAGGCTCTTAGTGTATGTTTACTACTTGTTACCTATTTTACAGAAAAGGTAACTGAGTTTGAGGTGGGTTAATGGTGTAACTTTAGGTCCCATATCTTGTAACGGGTTAGATCTGGTGTCATCACATGAGTGTCAAACTTCAGGGTTTGCTATTTCCTCTGTGCTTGTGCCGATTTTCCTTGCAAACTGGTTTATAGAAATGGACTGGGCTCTATGAGAATTAGATCTTGGGGGTGATAGGAAGAAATGAAGTTTATTAGGCTCTTTCACATGGTAATCTCAGGAAGGGAAAGAGACTGATTTTTCCACGCACAGTAACATTATCTTGGAGATCATAATTTCTGGTCATTTGATGCAGATTTGGCTGAACCACAAGTTATTTTCTCTGGTAGACTTGATTACTTCATTCTTTTATTGTTCTCTGCATAGTCTTCCACCATAGCTTAGAGAGTATATTTTACAGTTTAGAACACTATGATATTTTACAGTTTAGAACAGTATGATATTTTACAGTTTAGAACACTGACTGTCAGGCTCTGGAATTAGATTGCTTCTTTCCTCTCTTCCCTTCAGTGTTCTTTTTTTGGATACAATTTTGAAATATGAGTTCCTTTTTTAGAGATGTATGGAATTTTTCAGTTTTCCTATTTCTTCTTGTAATTTTTTCAGTGGGATTTTTTATAGGAATTTCTCGTTTTTCATTTACAAATTTATTCTCATAAAGTGGTTTTTAAGATGTTTTTAGGGTTTGTAGAGTCTGTAGTTCTTTTATTTTTTTTTAAAACTTTAAAAAGCTTGAATTATGAAAAGCTGCACATAATATGTACAACTTGATGAGTGTGGAGGTCATTTTATATCCATAAATGCATCACCAGAATTTAGTGTTTAAATATATCCATCACCTCCAAAAATTTCCTCCTGACCTCTTTATTGTTATGTTGTGTATTTTTTTTTTTTTGTGATATGAACACTTAACATAAGCTCACCCTATTCACACATTTTTATGAATAAGGGGTAAGTGAAAAACATGGTGAATGTTTAAATTTTAAAAATTATTATGGTAAAAGACACATTGCCATTAGTCCCCCTTAAAATACTCGCCTTCTTTTTGAATAAACATGTGCCATCATTCCTGCAACTTTCAGAGCAGTTCTGGAGGTCCTTTTTTGTGTCTTTATGAGATATGATTAAAAAAAAGTACGGTGAGCAGTGCTGAGTGCCATCCGATGGGAAGGCAGGCTCATAAAAACGTTTTGGTGTGTCTTCAGACGCCTTATTCCCTGGATTTGGCACTGTATAATTCTGACTCTTCTCCGAAATCAATGTGACCCTGAAAGATAAGCATTTTAAACTGACTCAGGGCATCAAGGTAGTCATGACTGAAACTAAAGATGTGAAAGAAGACTTCCAAAAGAGCTTCCAAAAGAGGCACGAATGATAAGATATGTGTGTTTGAATCTAAGGTGAGCATTTTGAGGGGGATTAATTGACAAAGTAACTTTTACTTTAATAACTTTTATCTGAGACATTATTTATGGACAGGTTTCCTCTATAGTCTCATGAATTTGTTTCTTTACTTATGTTGCTATCATTTCAGAAATTTCAGGTGTGCATCTTCCATTTTCCTCCATCTTGTTGTCTCCTGGAATTGTTCTGAGTGGGCTGGAGGTCTGGGATTGCATTTTTGCTTTTGTGTCTTGTCATTTCCTATTTCAAAAATTTTTATTTTTGTTTTCTGTGTTGATCTTTGTAAGTTTTTGCAGTAGGTAGCTATATCATTAGTATCAAGTCCTCTCTAGGAAAAGTCTGTTCTTCAGGGATGTCTTCTGTGTGTAGAAGATTCTTGGTTTGTGACTGTCCCAAGATCCTTCCTTCCCAGTTAATTGAGAATGAAATGTTGGTATCAGTTTGGTTCAGTCCCCAGTTCTTTGGTGCCAGGCTGTGGTGAGGTTATTACTCTAGAGCTTCCCAGTATTGTTATAGAAGGGAGGACAACTGATTACAATAGATCCTAGCCAAAGTACTATAATTAGCAATAACAACAGCTTCAAGGTCAGTTTAGAAACTGATAAACTGTGGTAACTATTAAAAAATATGGACCACTTCACGAATTTGCATGTCATCCTCATGCAGAGGCCATGCTAATCTTCTCTGTATTGTTCCAAATTTAGTATATGTGCTGCTGAAGCAAGTGCTCTAATAATTTTTTTAAAAAATTAACTACACTATATTGTTTTTTATCACACCTTATACGTACAGTTATCACTGGACAGACTGCTGTATGTTAGGTCTCTGGGACTTTTTCATCCTGTTTACCTGACACCTTGTGCTCTTTGATTACTATTTTCTCCTCCCCATCAGCCACTGGAAAGCACCGTTCTTTTCTTGGTTCTATGAGCTTGACAGTTTTAGATTACTCATGGGAGTAGTATCATGTAGTGTTTGTCCTTCTATGTCTAGCTCATTTCACTTGGCACAGTGTCCTCTAGTTTCATCAGTGTTATCACAAATGGCAAGATAGCCTTATTTTCTAAGGCAGAATAGTGCTCCATTGTATGTATATACCATGTCACTTTGTCTTTATCCATTCTTCCCTCAGATGTGTGGGTTGTTTCGAGGTGTCGACTATTTATATATAATGCTGTAGTTAACATGATAGTGTAGCTGTCTCATCAAGATCCAGATTTCATTTCTTTCTGAGTTACCCCCAGAAGTGGGGTTAGTGGGTCATATGGTAGTTATATTTCATTCATTTGTTCATTTATTCATTTACTTGTCGTACTGGGGATTCTACCCAGGGTTTCTGCACTGACTTACATCCCCAGCCCTATTTTATTTTCAAGACCAAATCTTCCTAAATCACTATGTTGTCTAGGCTGGCTTTGAACTTGCAAACTTTCTGCTTCTGCCTCCCAGAGTGCTGCGATTATAGACATGTACCACCACACCTGTCATATGTTTTTAATTTTTTGAGGAAATTTTATACTGTTTTCCATGGTGGTGGTACCAACTCCATCAGGGAACATATGTTTCTTGTATATAAAGGTTCCCTTATCTCTACATACTCTTCAATAATTCTCTTTTGTGTTTTTTTAAAAAATATTTATTTATTTATTTATTTATTTATTTATTTATACATTATGGTGCTGGGATCAAACACAGGTCCTTGCCTCTGCTAAGCAAGTTCACTATTACTGTGGTACAATCTCAGCCATTGTTTATTTTTTAATAAATAGTCTCCTAGCAGGTGTGAAGTGGTGTCTATTGCTTTTGTTTTGCATTTCTCTCATGATTAGTGATGTGGAGTACATTTTCATATACATGTTTTCTGTCTGTATCTTCTTTGGAGAAAAGTCTACTTGGTACCTTTTTTTCATTCATAAAATTGGAAATTTTCTTAGCTATTGAATTCTAGGTGTTCCTTATACACGAAGTATTTTGGATACTAAGCCTCCATCAGATGTATGGTTGGCAAATATTTTCTCCCACTCTGTAGGTTGCCTTTTCATTTTGTGGAGCGTTTCCTTTCTTGTGCAGAAGCTTTTAGACTGATGGAATCCCACTTGTCTCGTTTTGTTTTGTTGCCTGTGTTTTTGGTGTCGCGCAGTGATCTCCTTTGATTTATCCCTGGGACTGGTCATTTAGACCCTCGCTTTCTCTTTTGTTCTCTGTCTTGCTGGTCCTTTATCAATTTTATTAGGTTTTTTTTTTTTAAAAGAACTGACTTGTAACTTTTATTCCTCTGTATTTTATTCCTTTTATTTTTATTTCCTTCCTTCTGTTTGTTTTAGGTTTAATGCATTTTTTTATCTTCCAAACTTCTTTTTCAATATATGTAGTTAAGGCTATGGATTGCTTTTTAACCATGGCATTAATATGTCATATACATTATATATATTATGTATACATTATTACAAAGATATATATTTGTTAAATATATGTAAAAAGGGTGTGTGTGTGTGTGTGTGTGGGTGTGTGTGTGTATGTGCTGGGGATTGAGCCCAGGACTTCTCTTGTCCTAGGTAAGTGCCCTATCATTGAGACATATCCCACAGCCCCTTCCATAGCTTCTGACATTTAGAATTTTAAAAATTATTTACTTTAAAATTTTAAGTGGATCCTTAAATTACAATTTCTTATTTATTTACAAATATATTTCCATAAATCAGACTCCAATGTGTAAACATCATATTGTCTCCCTAGGGTAAGAAACTGAAAGGGTAAATAAGATCCAAAGTGTACAATAGGTATTGTAAAAGGGGAAGAAACTGCTTGAAAGAAAACTGCTCAAAAGGGTGGGGGAAAGGAAGAAAGAAGAAAGGAAAAAGAAAAAAAAATATATGATAGCTAAGATAGTTATACTACTCATTTCTATCAGTTCAGTTTGTGCTTCTATTGTTTGATCAGTTTTGCATGCTTATATCTTGTCATCTGAGCAACTACTTTGAAGATGACAATATGCAATATATTAACCACTTTTAATCATCCATTATCTTGTTTTGAAATTCTCTGTAGTTTTTTTTGTTTTTTCTCTTTAAAATAAAATTTAAAAAAAATATTTCTAGTAAGGAGAATTTTCTGAGATCTTACTGATTTCTAACTTAATTCCATTGTGGTCCAAAAATATGCATCCCAATTTTAATCCTATGAAAGCTATTGAGATTTGCTTTTAGTTCTGAACAGTCAGTTTTGATAAATATTTCTTAGATACTTGAATGTATATTTCGCTGTTGTGTTTGGTAATTAGTATGTTATTCATTTCCTGTTTGTCAGTTATCTTGTTAAAATCTGCTGTATACTTTGTCTTTGTCTGCTTATTTTATCTTTTACTGAGAGGGCTATGTTAAAATCTCTCATTGTGATTGTGAACTTTCCTATTTCTCCTGCTAACTCTGTCCATTTTGTCTTATGTATGTATGAGATTTATTATTAGGTATATATATAAATATATATAATATTTAGAATTGTCATATATTCTTGGTGGACTGAAATTTACCATTATAAAATGTTCAACCTTTTCACTTGTAATACTGCTTTCTTTAAAGTTTCTTTTTTGGAAATTAGTATAAATGAAATCAGATTTCTTCTGACTCATATTACATGTTATATCTTTCCCAATATTTTATTTAAAATTTTTCCCTTATGTTTAAAGATATAAAACATAACATACATTCTTTTGCAAAGAGCATATTATATGTGTGTTATGGAATCTGAATACTTGTATTTTATATTTATTTATTTTTGTCTTTTTGAGACAGGGTCTTACTATGCAGTTCAGGCTGGCCTTGGGCTCACTTTGTAGCCCAGGCTGGTCTTGAACTTGCAAGGATCCTCCTGTCTCAGTCTTCCGAGTGCTGGGATTATAGGCGTGTGCCACCATGCCCAGCAATATTTGTATTTTAATTGCAGTTGTTAGTCTCTATATTTAATCTTGTGGCTCAAAATGAGTCTTGAATTCGTTAACTGATTTCTGTCGTTAGTTTTGGAAGGTTAGCGGTCACTCAAATATTGCTTATGTCTTAAGCTATTCTTTTTTGGGAGGCTCAAATTATGTTTGTCAGAGAACATAAGACATTGTGCTTCAGCATGCCTCTAATGTTTCTTGATGTATTAATCATCTTTTTTATTTTTATACTTCATTTTGAATATTTTCTCTTGACTTATTCTCTAGTTGTTTATATCTTCTCTTCACTGTGTCTTGTTTCTTTTTAAACCTGTACTTTGCATTTTTAATTATGCTTGCTGTGTTAACTTTCATATTATTTATTTGATTACTTTTTTCATTGTTTCACATTCAGCGGCATAATTTTTTATATGATCTGTTCATTTCTTGAATGTATTAATTATAGTGACTTTGATCCTTATTTGTGATAATGACATTGTATAGACGGCTTGTGCATTTATTTCTAGTTTTCCTTCCTCTGTCTTTTGTTGGGATCTTATTTTTATGTGTGTCTAGCTATTTTTGTCTGCATATCAGAGATTTTGAAATAATTGCAGTGATAGTTTAGTACTACAGAGAGTACTGTATAGTGTTTTCTTTTCCTTCAGCAATGAGACAGGGACAGATCACTTTAATCCAATCAGAAATTGAAATGGCTTGAGGCGCTTCTCATGCTAGACTAATTTTGGTTGTACTGTGAGCTCAATGACCCTTTAGGATCCTCACCAAAAGTTTGATGTATTTACCAGAGCTAGAGGGCTGGTAGGGTCTGGGCTGAAATGTGTGTGTTTTTCTCTCTCTAAGACTACCACAGCACAGTCCATGTTCTCAGGATCTCATACTACTGCTTTTGGAATTAGAATTGGATTTGAGGGGGAAAAACATGCTAAGTGATATCCTAGAGAATTCTTAGTAGTAATATCCTTCTCTGAGGCTTTCAAACAGGTGTGTGTGTGTGTGTGTGTGTGTGTGTGTATGTGTGTGTGATCGTTCTTTTCTGATTGTTCCCAACTTTTCTGATTGTTCTTCATGGGAGGGTGGGTCCAGAAGAAAACCTAGGTCACCATTATTGGAAGCAGAAGTGCTAGAAGCATTGCAGATCAGAGCGCAAGTCCTCCTCCCACCCCCAGTCATTGTTGATGGTTACAGGGCGGGCTGTCCCTTGAACTCTTCCATCTCGGGGCCTTCAGTTTTGCGGTTGCTCGGTGTCTAGGGAAAGCTTTGTCAAGCGCACTCTGTGGACCTTTGGCTGGGTGACTCTGTGTGGTGGGGGCCATGCTAGTGATGGCAAGATGTTTTGTAGACTCCTTGGCCTTTACTCGCTAGATATGAGTAGCAGCCCACTGACAGTGTCTCCAGAGTTTATACCTGTCCCTTGGGTCACATCACTGCCTCTGGTTGAGAACCGCATGGGTTAACTGCCATGACTCAGTGTTGATGCTGTGTTTTCTAATGCTGACTTTCCTTTAAACTGTAGGGTTTGAAACTGCCAAGTCTTTTGCCCTGCACGGTGCTCACGTGATCCTGGCCTGTAGGAATATGGCAAGAGCCAGCGAAGCAGTGTCACGTATTGTAGAAGAGTGGGTAAGCACTTGACTGTTTTGTTTTTTAATTGCCACGTACGCACGCTGGGCTAAACACATGGAAGTTTTAGTGCAGTGAATAAAGTTTATTGCTCTTGGAATAATGTCTTCATTTTTAAAGTCATCTTCACATTGTTTACTTTATGGATGAAAGGATGAGCAAGCCTGTTATTACCCATACATTTGTTTATAGTTCACTGTCAGTGTCATCTGCTTTATTAGTCAGAGGTTTGAGAATGTTTACTCATTTAGCTCATTTATTAAGAAAAATAAAACATGGTTAACGCCCATGAGTGCAACTAGGAGGTTGTTATACTTGTGGTTTTTAAGATTAGAGAGGGGGAGACTTTAACCCTGTCCATGATTTTATGATTTTTCTCTCTTGTGTGGATATTGGTGTTGATGTTTCTATGCATAAACATTTACTGAGAATGGAAATGCTCTTGGGACCAAGGACATAGCATCAAACAAAACAAATCCCTGCCCCTATGGGCTTCCCTTGCAGGTAGGAAGAGCAGACCATGAAAAGATAATCATGTTTGATATTCAGCATACCACCAGGCTGTAATAAGTATGCTAAAGGACAATAAAGTAGAGTAAGGGACAAGTAGTGACAAACTGAGCTGTGTAGATGGAGTGGTCAGTGGGACCCTTCTAAAATTGTAATATTTGATTCAAGGCTGTGTGAAGCAAAGAAGTAAGCCTTTTGGATGCCTGGAGAAAGGCTTTCCTAGCTGTAGGAGCAGCATTTTCAAAGGCACTGAAGTCGGAAGAGGCCTGGAGAATTGAGGGGTCGTGGAGAAGCTAGGGCAGCTGGAGAATTCGGGGGTCATGGAGAAGCTACGGCAGCTGGAGCCCAAGAGAAGGAGAAGGGATGGGAGAGGAGATTGGTAGGGGTGTCTTACAGGGTCTCAGAGACAGTGGGGAGAAAGACATTAGAGGGTTGGACTAGGGAGAGACGCAAGCTGATGGGCATTTTTTCATGAAGTAGAGACTGCATTCCTTCATTCACATACTTATGAAGAGCACCACTGTGATGGGTGGGTTTGTGTTACCACTTCATACCACTGCGTTATCAGCATAATAGAGAGCATTTAACACCCTTAAATGCCGTCCTAGTGATATGATGGGTTTCCGTGCCGCGCCCTCTTCCTCACCCTTGACGCCTGTTATTCTGGTTTCCTTCAGGCTCTTCCTTATCCCTGTGCGGGGATTTTAACTGGCATATCATTAAATACCACCTTCTTGTGTTTCTCAAGGTCAATTTGCTCCACTTCAGTTTTTCAAGCTATGAGCAGGCTTGAGTGTGTTGAGACATTGTCTGGGAAGAATCGTACCAGTATCAGGCTGGGAAGGGACTGCAACATATTGACGCCTCATGAGAGATTCTGAAAATGATGCAGCATTTTGTGTTGTAGCAGAAGTTCATTCAGCAGTCTCTGGGCCTTTTGGCTCCACATTAGCTGCCACGTGCCAGGCTCTGTGGTTGTTCCTGGCTCTTGTTCTGGAGGTAGAGTCCATTTCTCTACCCCCTAGCATCCTCTTTCCTGCCTGTCTTCCTCTTTAGCCTCTACTATACGTTCCGGGCTTGCCAGGTCCAGAATGCTCATGTCCACCTCTTAGCCAGTGGGATGCTTTTCTTACATTTGCAGCCCACACTCACTGAATGCCTGACATGTCCTGTGCTCTGGGCAGGGCCTTTCATGTCGTTTGTGAGTCTTCTCCATTACAGAGGAGCCAAGGGACAGCACTAGGGGACCCAGAGCTGCATGGATGGTGAACCTCAGAGGCAGGTTACCACCTGGCTCCATGTGGCTTTGAACGCTGAGTCTGTCCACTCTACCCCTCAGCCCAGCTTTTCTCCCACACTCAGCTTCGTGTAGGTTGTGACCTTTCAGGTTTTGCTTTCAGAATCTATAGGTAATAGCTGTGTGATTAATTTCAGGATTAGTCATGTTTCTCACAGAAAGCTATTCTGACCCCCCCCCCCCCGGATCCTTTTTCATTCTAGATGTCCTTTCTAGTGCTCTTAAGCCACTTTTAGGGAGATCCTGCTGCTTCATAAAGCGTAGTTCAAGTGAAAACACATTCCACATAGGCATGCATTAAGAACCTACCCCTAACTACTACTGCTAATGATTATTTCATGCACACATGCCCTCATCCTGAAGTGTTTTGGGTGCTCCACGGTTAGAAATAACAGAGGAAATGAAAACAAAGTAAGGATGCACGGACGGTGTAGAAGTAAAGCATCCTTTTGAAGAGCCTGACTAAATAGGAGGAAAGAGGAGGAAGCCCATCCACACCCAGGCACATTTGACTGAAGTATCTCTGGAATACTGGAGATACATCAGACATGGAGTTTGTGCCTGTGTTGTTAGTCCACACATGTATGGATGTGGTTCACGGCTGCTGTCCTTTGCCTTTAAGCCAAGTGCCTCATCTTCTAGGTTTTCTAAGGAGCCTCCTGTGACTTTTTAAGTAGGAAGTTTAACTTTTTTCTGTTTTCAAGATGGAGTGGATTCTTCTTTATGCAGCAGCAGCAGTGTCTGCTCTTACTCGGGAGTTAGTTCTTTAAGTCTGGGATACCAATAGGTATGTCTGAGCCTCGCAGTCCTGTGGTTTATTGTTGCCCTTAGCATTTTATTGGAATGGGCTTTTCTCCCTCTCTTTATGGAGGTCTTGCCTACCCACTCCCAAATCCTGTGATCCGAGGACATTCCAGGGGCACTGTGTGTAAAGAACAGTAGCTGATTGGGTACCCATCCCTGTGTACTTCGTAAACACCCTCAGCAAGACCTCAGTGTCCAACTGCAGAGCTCTTGAAAGGCCACAGTGGGGCTCCCAGTTCCTTCTCTCTTTTGCCCTCTTACAGTTTTCATATTTTAGTTTTTAAACTGTGGATATTTATGACATGGGATTTGTAAAGCTTCTGGTCTTGAAGAGGATGGAGGTTGGGAAGAACTGGGCAGATGGGCCCGAGGTCACCCACTGATCTGCCAACTGTTTGCAGGAGGAAAGGGATGGAGCTAGGATGGGCCATGGGTGATCAACAGAGGGGAAGGGATTGTCATGAGTGGCCGGCCTGCCTTACAGGTGCCAGGTCTACCCACCCAAAGTTGTCTCACCATGCATAGCGTACACAGGACATGAAAAGAACTGACACTATATCTGACTGCCAGTGAATTATGGGCCCTTGAGATGGCCAGTGGCTTCTGTCTGCTGGGCAGAAGTGGACTGGCATAGTGGGAGGAAGCCCATTTCTTGGAGTATCACTTGAGCCACATCTGACTCTCCAGAGTGTATCTCAAGCCTTTCCCCCGTCACACAGGCAGAACAACCCAAGTACATTTAGTTTGGTGAGTTTTGATCCTTGTGAAAGGCTTCAAGCCCACGCTTTCCTAACTTCTCTCTGAACTTTGCCTAGACTTCACATCTTCTATGGGCTGGTCAAGATGAGCATCTTCCAGGAGAATGAAGCAGGGATCCAGCTCAGCTTGTCTGGTTTTCTTATGGTCATCAAACCAAAATTTCCAAGAGGTTCAAGAAAGGCAGTGGGGGATGGTTTTCAAAGTGTCTCATGGGATCCAATCTCCTTGGTATATTGGCCTTAGTCCAGAAACTGGGCCTCCTCAGTGGGTCTTAGGGCTGGTCTGATACTGAACACACGAAGGACACAAGTATGCAAAATCAGCCTTCTTCTCCCCTGCCCTCCATGTTCCTCTGTTCCCACTGTGACAACAGATAACTCTAGGTTTTGTCTCTAGGTTTGTTTCCTGGGGGTCCAAATTGTTCCCAGTTCATGGCTACTGTGATAAAATATGCTATATAATTAGAAGCAGATACATACTATTACCTTAGGCAAGTTTTTAAAAAACTTTTTTAAACTTCAGTTTCTTCATCTATAAAATGCAAATAACAGTGTCTATGCCAAGAGATTGGGGGGTTGTATTAAACACACCGGTTGTATGTGTGTAAAGTGTTAACACATTGTGGGGAAAGATGAAGGGCTCGATTAAATGTTAGCTGCTGCTATTAATAACTGTAATGATAATAATTTCTTATTCACACATGAAGTGCGAAGCAATGCTCACTTTTCTTAACCTCACCAAGTGACCGAAAGAGGAGTTGTAGGGAGGATGTTTATCAAAGCATGATTCAAATGGGGTTGCAATGAATTCCTTTTCTGTCTTCATATGTCTGGACTCCTACATTTTAATAGATGTGTATTTAGTTTGTTGATTATTATTTTCCAGTGGGTACCTCATATTAGCACTCAACTGTCATTTGAAAAGCCATCTTAATTATTTATGTGATTGCTTTTTCTTTTGTATTTACAAAGAACTACACTTTGCATATATTTAAGAAAGATGATTAAGGGATTAGTCATCAGGAACAGCAAGCAATGGTTTATATCAAAATGGTTATTGAGAAAGCAGAGAGATGAGGGTAAAAATAGATTTATTAGCTGGAGGTAATGGAATATGCATGTTTTAGGGAGCAAATGCATGCTTGGATGATCATAGCCATACGGTGCGATGCTGTGGTATCATAACTACTCCAGTGTTCAACAGAGTTGGTGCCAGCTTCGTTTATCCCATTGGAGAGAGGCCTGTGAAATGCCCTGGCAGCCCTGTTGGTAAGCACTGGAAATAGTGACTGTTGCATCATTTTCAGGTAGGGAGCCCTCAGTACCAGCTATCATATCAGGCACACGGACTGCACGCTTTGCTGTGCTTTACTGGATCCTGACACCCTCCACTTTTGTAACTTGATGTTAAAGATAAACAAGGATACAGGGTAGGGAATTGTTTTTCCTTTTAGGAGCTTCTCCAGAAATCCAGCTACTTTTAGGCTCCTGCAAATTCATTCTGTTACATATGGTGATTCGTCTTTGCTGCTTATGGGAATTTCTGTAGTGTCCGTTGATACTAAAAGCTTAAATCCTGTAATTTGCCACTGCAGACGGAAGGTCTTAGATGTGGTGCCTCTGTTTCGGTGATGTGTGCGTGCTCAGGGGCAGCATGCGGTGTGGGAGGCGGCTAATGTGCAAGCCTGGTGCCTGTTTCAATCAGCAACTTGGCTTGGGAAAGTGGTCATTATTCAGTGCCTCACCAGTTACAGGGCTCATCCCTGTTGTTTTGAGTGATCTTTAGCTAAACAAAAATATAAAAACTATTAATTCTATTAATGTTTATAGATTATTGAGAAAAGTTCATTGTGAATCAGTCTCTAGGTTTTTTCCTCATTTCTCTGCTTTAAAAATTGTTTTTATGTGTAGTATTGGATTTTCAATAAGTAAAGTATGATATGAACATGTCTGTGAACCAGAGCAAACTGTATATAAACCACTTGCTTAAATCAATAAGCCCACACTCCCAATACAAGGTAAAAGTAAAGTTTGAAATTCTTCCCTGGGACATTTTTGTTTCCAAATACCACTTATTGTCACCTACAGGTTGGGGTGGGTATTTATGTTTGTCTTTGGCCTAGGCATGTTGCTTAGCACTTAATAATCAAATATGTTTGTCATGTGGTGAACACATTGTGCGGATAGGGCTTTGGCGACGGGATTGGGGAAAAGACTTACCTAAAGACTTATCTCACATAGCTAGGAGATAAGACGTGGATCCAGGATTTGAAGCCATGTTTCTCAATCCAAAGACGTTGTGTTACTGAACTCAAAATTCTTGTTGTGTGTTGTGCCAGAAGATGGGCCTGGCTTTTTCCAGGACTTAGCCAAATACTGTATTCAGAGATTTGTGTAGATGTGTATGAGTGTTTCATAATATGAAATGATGAGATTCCCTAGCAAAGAGAGCATCCTCCCTGACTCCTTGAATCCGATGGCACCGATGAACCGGGATGAAGAAGCTCTTTCCCTCTTCCCTTCCTGGACTCTCATTTCAAGTATTATATGGTATATTTACTGTTGTACTTAAGTTGCCTATTTGACCTTTATTGTCATAAGCCCAGGAAAGATTCTTCATCAGATAATAAATTATGCATCCCCCTTAAAGACATAATTGATTGCTAAAATGTTCTGAGTTTTCTGTCTTCAGAATCCCTAAAAATTGTGCTTGGTAATATCCTCCAAGACTTCCATTTCATTTCTCATGCTGAAAATTTTACATTGACTTTTTCTCCACTGTTGTTCTTTGTTCCTTGATCATTTTTGCTCTCTCTCTCTCTCTTTCTGGCTACTGCTTGCATCGCGAACTGAATCTTTTTAAACTTTATATCTGTTGTAACCTTTGTATAACGAGGTCTGTGATGAACCGCAGAGCGTTAAACAGCGAAAGTCAAGTGTAGGTGGCTAGCTCCAAACCATCACTCCCAATCATGTGCAAACCAAAGCAGATGCATCCTTTCATTAATACGGGGTCCCCTGAGTTCTTATTAAGCGGTTTTGACATAGTTTGAAGAGACAGATTTCATCTTCAGATGATATTCAGCCAATGGCTGAAAGGCCTGCTTCTGGCCGCTCAGCTTTTAGGCTCTGTTATTTAAGAGGGAAAAACATGCTTGGGACTGTTTTTCATATTTATTATGGTGCATTCAGAGCACCTCAGATATAGTGCATGTTAGATTAAACTGAGAGGAGAAACAGTCCTTCTGCTGATAAAACCTTCTGTACAAGGACAAACAGATACAACCAGAGATCAGACAGCTGGTCTCAGATTGGGGCAGCACACACTGCAATAGGTTAAGGTTTGTTTAGACAAATATTTAAAATAGAGCCAATTTTTCATTTACACAGAGGCAGCCCAGAGAATGAGAGGGGTCCCACAGACCTGGGATTGAATCCCAGTGAGAATACTCGCTAGCTGGGGTACCCGGGCCAGTCTGGTCCTTTCATTGAACCTTGGTTCATTTACCTGCAGAATGACATTAACAGTGGCTCTCAGGGTCACCCCAAGGACAAAGTAAAACAGCACACATATTCTGCTGCATAGAACCTGGTGCATGGCAATGATTCAGCAAATGGTAGCTACAGAGGCGGCCAATTCCTTCAACATGGAGCCTTAAAATTGACAAATATACTCATGAATCTTCTTGGAAAAATGTTTCCTCTTTGTCTTAGTTCAGGCTGTTATACTGAAAATATCATAGACTAGGTGGCTTAAAAAGTATTTATTTCTCACAGTTAATTCCAGAGGCTGGGAGTTCCAGATCATAGTGTCTGTGCAGTTGAATTCTTGGTGGAGTCCCTCTTCTTGGTTTGCAGATAGGCATCTTCTTATTGTGTGTGTTATAGTTTGTACATTGTATCAACTTGAGCAGTTTAGAAGTTTAACTGAGAGACTCAGCAGGGAGCCAGGGTTCTTACTTTGTAAATATCTTCATCCTGTGCAAAGGACGGCAAGGACATTTTGTGAGTGTTACACCCACCCTCAAGGTGGGGGGGGGTGGCCTGTGTACCCTATAAGGGTAGAGAAGAGGCTTGCGTTTTGCTCTTTTGCTCTTTTGCTCTGGCTGCTGTCTTGAAGTGTTGCCCCAGTGCCATGCCACCCTGCCTTGGAGCCAGCTGATTATGGACTGAAATCTGAAACTGTAAGCTAAATAAAGCTTTTCTTCCCTAATTTTGGGTGTCAGGTGTCTGTCTCAGCAAGGAGAGAAAGTAACCAAGACAGTGTGCTTTCATGGCAGACAGCACAGAGAGAGAGGGAGGGAGAGTGGAGGAGAAAGAGAACGAGTTAGTGTGAGCGAGAGTCTGTGTGTGCACAAGGGAGTAAGCAAGAGTGAACTGTTCCATTTCTTATAAGGACACTAATTCTTTCTTGAGGGTCCCATTTGCATAACCTAATTACCTCCCTAAGTCCCCATCTCAAACGCCATCATATCGTGGATTAGGGTTTCAACATATGAATTTGGAAGGGACACTGATACTCAATCTGGAGCATTCTTTCCAAGGTCCCCCAAAGTTTGTGTCTCTCTGATATGCCACATGCATTTATTCTGATCCCAAAGCATCAGAGGTCTTAACTTATTTCAGCATGAATTCTAAAGCCTACTGTGTTGTTGTTGTTCAGTGATGAAAGTACTAGGAAGTAGCTGAGCCTCTCTTTTATCTTTCCAGCAATGTGTCAGTTAATACTGAGATGAGCTAGGATAAGGAGCCGAGCGACTTCCATTCCGTGGGGTAGAGAAATGCCTGTCAGGTGCTCAGTGTCCATGCCCTGCTAGGCAGCTGGCCGGCCTTGCTCCCAAGGGCTTCAGAGGATGTTGTCTCTGCCCCTTAGCCAGCTGGGGGATGTAGATGTAACCAAGTCTAGAAGATCCAGTAGAATGGATGCTCAGAAGTGCCTACAGAGGTTGTGAGGCCAATTCACAAAGTCTTCAATCATCTTCTGTCCAAGAGGTGCGGCCCAATTCACCTCCCCTAACGCATGGTCTGTACCTAGTGCCTCACCCTTAATGAGTAGAATGTGGCAGAAATGTCTTACTCCCAAGAAGATCCCCAAAGGCATTGCTGCCTCCTCTAACACACTCTTTTGGGTCACTGGCTTGGGGGAAGCCAGCAGCATGCCACAAAGTTACTTGCCCTGTGACAACAACTGTTTCTGTGAGGCCTGTTGGCCCCCCAGCCCAGCTCAGTCTTGGGATGACTGATACCCATGCTAAGAGATTCTGGTTGCTGGAGTCTCCAGTCAGAATCACCCACCGGCTAAGTTACTTATCAATCCCTCTTGTACAAAAGTTGGAGAGATACAAAATGCTTACTGTCATAAGACAGTATGTTTATGATGCAGCAGTGGATGGGCCCCCACAGGCCATGGCCTTGTGGGGAAAGGATCTCTGTGATACTCAACAGGGAGTCTGAAGGACAAGACATGAAGACTTATCCCGTGAGCTTCTCAAAAGTATGGGATGTTAGGTCACTGGGTTTTCATTGGCCTCCCAGGTCACCTCAGTGGCCTTTCTTCAGAGTGCAGACCTCTCTTGCGCATCCTAGGTCTGGGACCACCCAGCTCTGGTGTAAGCACCTTTATAGATCCTTAAGCCTCTCCCTCCCCAGGCAACCCATCCTGTTTCTACACACCTTTTAATTAGAAGGGTCTCCCTTGTCACCAAGGCAGAATCTTCCTCCAAACACCTTCCACCCATCCGCCCTGGTCCTGCCCTCTGAGTGCCACCAGCTGCCTTCTCATCAGAACCAACTAATACTCGCATCTCTCAAATTCCCTAAATAATAAATCCAAAGTTATTGAAGATACTGGGTTACTAAAAGTTGGCAGTAAGACTGGTGCCTCACATTTATTTGTCCCTCTTTTATTATTGAAGCTTGGGATGTGCTCAGTAAGGCTAAGCAGCTGGAGAGCACTGAGCAGCTCCCCTATCCCACAACAGACAGAAAATGGAAGAGCCGGGCCTGCACTGCCTTCCCTGGAGTTAATGAGTCAGCACGGACCAAGAGTACAGTCTTCTTTCAAATGACTGAGGCACACTGCACTTATTTACCAGGCAGTTCCGAGGTTCCAATTGTTCTGACTACAATTCAGTCTGTAAACTGAGTAGCTGTGAGAATCTTCAATGCATCTTTGTAATGGCTTTGTTGTTGTTTATTGAGAGGGACTAATTAACTTTGATTATTGCACTAATATTATGGCACTTTGACAGCCCTTCAGATTTATGACTCTGGGAAAATAAACAAATGAAATGCAGGTGCTGGAGCAGAAAGAATAAGTTATTACTGAACTTTAATTACTTGGAATGTGTAGCCAGGAGAGAATTACTTGATGAATTACAGGATGCTTAAAACTCACATCAAATTGTAAACAATAAGAAGATAAAAATAAAAAGGGAGCTGGAAGGGTGCTATTTTTAAGGTAGGAAAGGATAGCACGCATCTGTAATGGTCCCCATAGCGTTTCACTGATTAATCCCTGTGGTTTCCAATGCTGCAGAAACTTGCACAGTACTCCTCAGATTATGATCCCTCTCCGAAAGTATAAGCATCACCTAAGAACTTGTTAGAAATGCAAATTCTTGGGTCCTTTCCCAGAACTACCAAATTAAATCTCTAGAAGCAGGGCCCAGTGATCTGTGTTTCACCATCTTTCCAGGAGACTGGGATACATGCAAAAGTTGAGCAGTACCACTTACCACATTTCATGCTGTTTGCCTTTTCTTTGCAAAGAGGCCAGGTGCAATTTTTATCTTTGCTTACAAAAATCAAATGTTCTTATTACCCACTTCACCGATAAGCCCCAAGAATTTCAGGCTGCTTTTAAAAATTGTACAAAT
This sequence comes from Cuniculus paca, assembly GCA_004365215.1. Lineage (NCBI taxonomy): Eukaryota > Metazoa > Chordata > Mammalia > Rodentia > Cuniculidae > Cuniculus > Cuniculus paca. The sequence continues at coordinate 39,607 of RJWT010001112.1, forward strand.
ATTTGTTGAACATTTTTTTGTGTTAGGAAGAGTGGGTGATATAAAAGAGCTTAGGAGGACTTCACTGAAGGGGTGATATTGCTAAGAAGGGAGGTTGGTAAGAGTGGTACCTAGTCCTGCCATGCTAGAGGCGGGGCTCGCCATGTGACTCAAAGCAGGAACCTCGAGGAGAGAGGTGTTGGCCGACTGTAGGCAGTGCAGATTGCATGGGCACATTGAGAGGGAAAGAAGGGCATAAGCAGTGAGTCAAGTTGGTCCTGGGAAAGGGAACAGTCAGATTTGGATACAGTGCACAGGAGGAGGCCAGATACTGTCATTTTAGGCCAGAACATTCAGGACCTTGGGTTCCATTTCTAGGAGTATGGACTTGGTCCTGGCAGGCAAGGGAGGATCTGAGTGGGGTGGTGCAGTCCATGGTCAGTGATGCAGAAAGAAAGATGAATTAGAGCAGGTGTGGAGGCTGGAGCACAGCCAGCCATGGTCTTGGACAGCAGTGGTTCCAGTGGCAGCTCTGAGCTGGAAGGCATGAGAAGACTTGCTGAACAGACTTGCTCAGTTACAGACACTGAAAGAATACTTTTAAATCCACCTAAGAGTCCCAAAGACTTGAAGTAGGCGTTCCTTTCAATGCTGCCTACCCTGAGAACCAAGACCTTTTAACAAATCGTGGGAGAAAGTTTCCTGTGTTTTAGAAACTATGAAGAGAGAGAAATGTGCTTATTTAGTGCAGCCCTCTGTTAGGAGAGGGTAATTACTTTATTGTTCGAACCAGGAAATGTTGAGAGCAAAAGGAGGGGCTTTTCATAATTATCCTGGGAGAGCAGGCGTGAATAAGGAGAGAACTAGGAAGCAGAATGCTGCATTTTGATCCACACTGGCCCCCCAAAGCCCATGTGTTAGAGGATGAGTGCCCTGGCGCTGTTGGGAGATGGTAGGAACTTTGAGAGGTAGGGCCTAGTGGGAGGTATTTCAGTCACTGGACATGTGTCCTGGAAGGGGTTGTTGGGACTCCAATCTCTTCCTGTTTCTCTCCTTTTTGTATCTGGGCCATGAGGTTAGCAGTTTACCCGACCTAGAGCTCCTCACCATGATATCCTGCCTCACTGCAGGTCCAGAAGCAAAGTGGCCAACTGACCGTGGACTGAAATCTCTCTACTGTGAGCCACAGCCTCAGATGCTTGTTACAGTGAGAAAAAGCCGACTAGCAAGCACACTGATCAACCTACTGATGAGCTGTCCTCCTAATAATCTAGTGAGGCCTCAGTCAAGCAGCCTGGCCTGGCTGGAGTAGGGCAAATTGGACCCCAAACTGCCCCCTGCCCCTGCAGGTCTGGATTGTCTCCTGTTGCTCAGCACTTTTCCTTTTTAGGATGTAGCTGTTTTTATTCCCTGAAAAGCTCCATCAGCCTCCAGGCCAAGCTTGTCTCTTACTTCTTGGACTGTTGCAAATATGATTACAGCTTTAAGTTTCATTCTAGAGACCAGATTCTGTCTTAAATACTATTTCCTCTACTTCCCGGAACATTTTGGATTCTCTCCCTTATGGACAATAGTGAGTACATGGGAAATAAGAATTGGTTTTAATGCTGGATTGAGCCAAATCATTTCATGATATGAAGCTTCCACTCAGATTTCATATAATGATATTTAAAAATACTACATAGCAGTTGCTTTAGAATTTCCTCCTGTTTACATGGTTCACAGCTCGTCTAGTCCATGCATGTGGGTAACTAGGAGCTGGTTAAATGTGCACGTTGGCCCTGGGTCAGTTTGCATCATTGCAGGCAGTGCCACAGCACTTGTTGGCGATGTTAACTATCACACCTGTATCGCAGGCCTGAGGCCCAGCTCACAGCTCCAGGCAGACTGGCCTGCACAGATAGTTTGGTGGAGCGGTCTAGAAAAGTGGAAATAATTCTGTATAATTTTAAATTATCTGTTATAGTTCCTTTTAGTCACGTGTGGCACATTAGATTTTGCATAACTGTTTGGCATCACTTGGAGGGTACAGCAAAGATGTGAGCAAATTTATGCAAGAATCATAATAAAAAATTTGGATATTGAATTAGTGAAGCAATTTTGTCTTTTTGGGGAAGTTACAGACTAACAGATTACACTTGTATAGACTGTAGTTCTAAGATGGTAGAATTTTAGGATGGGAAGGGTTTCTCTAAGAAACAGTTTAACTTGTGCACTGGACAGATGGGAAAACTGAGGCCCAAAGAGGGCAGCTTAGGCAGGGAATTATACTTTTTTTTTGAGAAAAGCTATCATGCTATTGATTTACCTATTTTGAAAATTTACATGTAGAAAACATTGCATATAATTACATAAATATCTATGTCCATGTGTATCTCCCTGTATATGTATATATTCTATATATATTCAATTCATATATAAAAATATGTATACATATATATATATACATATATATTTTGAATTATATATTGTAGATGTATATGTATATATTTTAGAATTCCTGAAGGCAGGGATATGGCACCTGACACTTAGTATTTAATTGAGTGACTTGTTCAATTCTCCTTATTTTTATGATAATAATAATAATGGGAATGGCATCTGGTATTGTTTTAGTCACTATACTAAGCAGCTCAGGCTATCTTTATGATAGCCCTGTCTCATCATTAGAATTATAAATTCTATTTTCCTAGATACTGAGGCATAAAGACATTTAGGACCTTGTGCAAGCTCACACAGAATATAAACAGTACAGATTGAGTGCCTTTGCCTCTCTTGTTCCTCTTGGATATCCCCAGTGTGTAGCCTACCATCCGGTCAATAGGAGGGGTTCAGTAAACATTTATTGAATGAGTGAGAGGGTACAATAAGGTTGACAGCTGAGCCATGGTAGATATAACCCAGGTAGCAGCCTCTGTGGGAAGAGTCAGTTTGTAACCAGGGTTAATTTTTGGAAAGCAGACCAGGGTAAAGTGCCAGATGATTTGCAAGTATTGAGCTATGTGAATTGACTTTCATACTGATGCCACTAAAGTGTCTCCCAGTCTTCAGTTCCCTTCCTACTTCTTCAGGAAAGGATGGTTATTCACAGGACCTTGTGTTAAGGTTATTTTATTCCACGTCTTTGCAAAGTGCTCATTTTGACTTGAGAAATCTCAGTTAACCAGCCTCCCTATGCACTGTAACGCAGTGAGACTTGGCTGAAGTGGGGTGGTCTCATAAATCAACATGACTTTGAAGGATAGAAAAGTTGGCATTTATGTAGAAAGATTGGCTCCAAATACAGAGCCGTGGAATGTATTAAGGGACTAGTGGAAATATCCAGGAGACTTGTGATCTTTACTCGAATGTGTGTAATCAGATCGAGTTAATTAGGAATTGGCACCTTCTTTTAAAATGCCTAATGTAAACAGCGGGAGTGGTGGCACACTCTGTAATCCCAGCACTCAAGAGGCTGAGGCAGGAGGATTGTTGCAAGTTTGATACCAACCTGGACTACAAAGTGAGCTCAAGTCCAGCCTGAATTGCATAGTGAGACCTTGTCTCAAAAAAACCAC
>RJWT010001113.1:0-52039 GCA_004365215.1 Cuniculus paca
TATTCTTCATTCAAGGTTTCCATCCTTTTGCAGTGTTCCTCTATTTTTCCAACTATATCTTCTTTAGATGTGCTCAGCATCTCTTTCATTACATTTATCATCTCTTATTTTACCTGGGAAATCATTTATAACCTCAGTTCCTTTAATGTTTTATAGAGTTGTTTCTTTACTTCAGTTTCTATCATTTCTGAAGTTTCAGGTATGTGGCTCATATTTTCCTCTGTGTCTGTGTCTCTTTGGCTTGTTTGGGAAGGACTGGAGGTGCAACATTGCATTTTGCTCTTTTGTTTTGTCATTTTCCTTTATTCCACTGTGGGAGGTGAATCCTACGAGCACAGTTGAGGTGCCAAGGCTAGGTGGTACTCACAATGTACACCTTCAGCTCCAGCCACGACTACCACTGTGGCTCTTCTGTTGCTGGGCAGTGTGTAGGTGGATCCCAGACAGGATGCCAGGGAAGCTCCGTACTTCCTGTGCCAATGGTGAAGGGGTGCACACTCCTACCTGTCTGTTGGCAAGGTCCCAAGCTGCACAGCCAGGTGGAATTTGCTGTGTGCACTGCCAACACAAGCGAGGCCCAGAGAAGCAGCTGCTGGCCGCTCTGGGTGATTGGATGGTGCCTAGGCAGGAAACCAGAGATGACCGAATGGCCCAGGCCAATGGGGGACAGACAGAAACCCCCACCGGGTTCCTGGCAAAGTCCCAACCTGAATGCTAGGTGGAATTTGCTGGCTGCACCCCCAACCCAAGCCAGGCCCAGAGCTGCTGCTCTGCGTGAGTGTGCGGGGCACAGGCAGGCAGGACCTCAGGGACACCCTGAACATCTGTGGCTGATGGGGGCTGGGTGCAAATTTCTATGCATCTGGTCACCTGATCCCAAGGTGCACAGCTTGGTGGTGTTCACTGAGCTCGCCCCGGACCCAACATGGGTCCGGAGCAGCCACCGCCATGCTGCTCCCGGTGAATGGGTAGGGTGCAGGTAAGCATGGCCCCAGGGACGCCCTGAAGGTCTGTGGCCGATGGGGGATGGACAGAAATTCCTACCGGTCTCTTGGCAAAGTCCCAAGCTGCACAGCCAGGCAGAACTCGCTGGTCACATACTCAACTCAGGCCGGGCTCAGAGCAGCTGCCGCTGGGCCCTGTTCATCTATTTTTTAATCTGTGTCTTTTTTAGAGGTGCTTAGTAATTCTTTTATTATATTTTTCATTTCTTCTTTCACCTGTGATAGTATTTCTGTTCTAATTTCTTTTATGACCTTATGAAGTTGTCTCTTCACTTCGGTTACTATCACTTCAGAAACTTCAGGTGGGTGACTCTGAATCTCTTCAATGTTTTCATCTCCTGGACTTGCTCTGCCTGGGTTGGAGGACAGGGACTGCCTTTTGCTTCTTCATCTTGACATTTTCCTAGGTTCTTCCAAACAAGTGGGTAGTGGGTTCCCAGGTACTTCCTGCATTGTCTACAATTTCTCCTGAGCATGACCGTTTGGTTTCCTTGGCCAGTGCTGGCCACAGGTATCCAATGGCGGCCACTGAGTGCACTGGTGCAGGGCTGGCTTCTGTTTTTCCCAGTCCTTGCTGGCCTCCTGGGGTGGAAGCATCCCAAGGGCTGCTGGAGTGCACATGGGGGCAGGGCCTGCTGCTGCCTTCCAACCCAAGCTGGTTCCACCTGCAGGCAGTGTCTTCAGATGATTGCTGGAGTACATGCAGTGGCAGTGCTGGACACTGCCTTCCAACCTGAGCTGGTTGCAAGCATGCTTATATAGTCTTTTTGAGACAGGATTTCACTATGCTGTTCAGGTTGGCATCAAACTCACAGAGATCCTCCTAGCCCACCGTCTTGGGTGCTGGGATTACAGGCATGTGTGTAGTAATAAAATAATACATTCTGCATAATTTTAATATTGCTTAATTTTTGACACTTGCTTTCTGCACTTTCTCTTGGTGGACATGTACTCTTGAAAAGAATGTGTATTTTGCTGTTGTTTGATGAAGTGCTCTATAAATACCATTTAGGTAAAAGTGACTGATAGTATCATTCATATATTTTATGCTTTCCCTTAGTTTTTGATCTATTGTTATACCAGTATTTCTCAGAGGGGTATTAATTTCTCTAAATATAATTGTGGCATTGCCTGTTTTTTTTTTAAGTATGTCAATATTTACTCCAAGTGTTTTGAAGATTTGTTATTAGACACATACATATTAATAACTAAAATTATTAATAGTATGAACGGCTAATATTAATTAATAGTATGAACGGTCCTTCTTTGGTAATTCTCATTGTTTTGTAATCTCTTTATCTGATATTAAGCTTCTTAGGTTTACTGTTTGCATGATATATATTTTCCTATCCACTTACTTTTACTTAGTTGTCTTCATAATTAAGGTTTCTTTCTTTTAGGTAGGGCAATGAAATTTTTTATATTATTCTGCCTGCAACTTGTTAATTTGTAAAAGTGTATTTTTCACCAGATTTTAGACATTTTTGTAATTATTTCTTCCAATGATTTTTCTGCTTTATTATCTGTTTTTTTAAAATTGTAGTAACTTGTATGTTATACCTTTTAATGATGACCATAGTTCCCTAAGACTTTCCTTATTTTTTCTTCTCTTCCTCTTCCTCTTCATCTTCCTCTTTCTCCTTCTTCTCTTTTCTCTTCTCTTCTCCTCTCTTTTCTTCTCCCTTTTATTCTTCATCTTTAATATTTGCACTGTTTATTTTAAGATTGGATTATCTTTGAGTTTGAAGGTTTTTACAAATAATTTTAATATCCTTTTTTCCTAAATGGTAATGATTTGAGTGTTTTAGTTCACAAAGTAGATAATGAGGCTTTGGTTTTGGAGATGGTGGTTGTGGTTGGAGATGGGTTTAGCTACAACATGTTAATAATAGTAAACTACCATATTAAATTTTTTACAAATTCATTTTGGGAGTCCACATGAGTAGAATCAGGTTACTTAGGAGACAATAAATTAGAAGCTTTAGTGGACATTTTGAGCACACAGATACTTCACAGATTAAAAATACCAGTTCTCTATCTGTTGATTCATAGCAAAACACTTATTTTTTTTCTCTTCTCAGAATACATTTATTCTAAATGCTCATGATTTGAGTACATTTATGGTTCTTAACAATAGGAAATGGCTGTCTTTATTTCTGGCCAAAGTGGAGGATAGGGACTGCCAACCTAACTTGTAGGGCACAGAGCAAAATAAAGATGTGTTATGGATTAAAAACTGGTGGTCAACTTAATGTCAGCTGAATTAAATCTACATGGTGCTGATTGTAGATGACCCACCTGAGGAAAGTTACCAGCATAAAAAGAGATGTGGAGAGGAAGAACTGTGGCATTGTAGGTTCTCCTAAGTGTTGCTGTTTGGAGCCATTGGTTCTCCTGGAGGAACTTGTCATGGCTAGCTTCCCCAATATGAATTCAGCCATTATTATCAGAGGGCCTTGGAGCCTTGTTGCTGAGAGTGGCTGTAGTTCACTTTGGGGGAGCTCTGGTCCTTATGTTGAGCATCACTTTCTGGCTCTGGAGGGGAAGATGTTTGCTATTTAATCTCTAGGAGAAGTTGTCACACTGGTTTCCTGGCATGTACTCAACTATTCTCATCATTGAAAGAGTACAGGACCTCATTGTCACTGAGGATGGTGGTAGTACTTTTTGAGGAGCCCTGGTCCTTATTTTAAGCATTGCTTTTTGGCTCCAACCCTCAACCCTCAACCTACTAGCTCAGATCCTTCACCCTGCTGGCATAGACTTTCTAGCTTTCACCACTGGCCTTTGGGCATTTCCAGCACAGATCCATTAGACAGACTTGTATGAGTCCTTGTCATGGGCTCTAGGCCTCCAGTTGGACTTGTGGGAGGCACTGTCATGGGCTCTAGGTCTTCAGCTAGACTCATGCAGGACATTACTGTGGGATCTAGGCCCTCAGCTGATTTTTTTTTAGGTCATTGGTGTTGTTGACAGATTTCCTGCACTTTCCTGTGTTTAATTCTGAGTGACCATCATAAATGATATAAAGTCTGTGTCCTGATTGTAATTGTACTCCCTGAACCCCTGACTACAACAAGATATGAGGTCACTTTTTTGTTCAAAAGTTATTAAGATATTCAAGACAGTGACAGAGAGTATTAAATCAGTGTCAAGCCCTCTAAGCATAGGATTCACCTGTGTCTGTACAAGTTGCACATCAGCGAAGTCATAGTGGATGGTGGCAGTAACATTTAGAGGGTACAGTCAGATATATCAGAATACCAGTCTCAGACTCATGACTTGGTACCTGGGTTATATTGACGTTACTTTTCATCTTCAACTATTTGTGTCTTCATCTACTAAATGCGTCTCTCCTAGGTTTCTTGGGAGTTTTAAATGATAGTTATATAAAGTTTCAGTACAATGTATATTAAATAATATGATCAAAAGGAAGTTATTAGTAGTTTGTTATGTGCACTTTATTAGAAGAAAAATGCAGGAAAGTTGTTACATCAGAATCAGAATATCTCTAGTGTTATAAATTTAAAAATGGGAGATACAATATAGGAAATGTGGGTAGGGGACAGAGAAGAAAAGAGTGCACCCCTTACTGAGTGGGAAGGAGCTGGTGGGGAGCTAACCCCTGCATCTGTCTCAGGATGGTGCTATCTGGCCAGAAGAATTTAGTTATATTCCAAATATACAGGTGAGATAGGTACTTTAAAGTGATGGACAAAAGAAGTTTGAGAACACAGAAGGGTAAAACATGTGCCACCAGTCATGAATATGAACAAAACTTTTGAAAATCTGCTGAATACTGAAAGAGTATTTTAATATTTGCAATTTCCTATTTAGTGACATCAGGACATTTGCTTCACCTAGGTAGAGATATGAGAACATTTGGTTTATGTCTAATAATCTTAAATGTTGATTCTCAGTCTGGCTATATATTAAAATCACTTGGGAAGCTTTAAAAAATGTTGATACTCTGGCTCTCCTAGAAATAAATTCTGATTTATTTATTCTAGTATGAAACTTGGGCATCACCATTGTATTTTAAAGGTTTTTCAAGTGATTCCAACATGCAGACAAGACTGAGAACCACTAACCTGAAACAACAGCATATTGCTGAGATAATTTTTCCTTTTGAGGAAAGAAGAGGCAATTGACCATTTTCTGAGAGAGAGAGAGAGAGAGAGAGAGAGAGAGAGAGAGAGAGAGAGAGAGAGAAGAGAGTGCTTGGATAACCTGGTGATTAAGTGGCAGCAATGCACACATGAGTAGAAACCATCTAATGCCCTACACACATGTAGGGAGTCAGAGATGGCAATTAATTAGTCAAAACCCAGAGTTCCTGACCACAAGGAAAAGAAATTTTATGGAGTTAAAGTGAAACTAAACTGCCTGCTGTGTTCCAAGAAAAAAAAAATGAAAAAGAGGTCTACTGTTCCTGAGAATTCTGCATTGGTAACCTGTTGGCTGCTGCAGTTGCTGCCAACACCTGTATCTTCACTCCCTGCTCCCAACTTATTTACTTATAGCCAAATGAATCAGTTCCAGCTAGTCATTGCCTACATTCAGGCAAAGAGGCCCTCTCTCCAGAGCCTTCTGTTTCTATTCTGGTCAGATGGCATCATCTAATGCCCACCCAAGATGACTATCAACAACTTCTTCTGAGTTTCACATTTTGACTGAGGAAAAATTGGACTGTCGGTCCTGACAAATGAGTTTTCATGGCTTTTCTGAAGATCACCTCACCTAGAAACAATCCATTTGAGCACTCCTCAAAGACATCAAAAAGCAGGGCAAAAAGTCCATCAACCACTGTTACCCAGACATGTGACAGAAGAAAAGCATGTGATTTCTGTAAGAAAATTCAGTCTTATATATGACCATACTCCCTGGCTATGAGTTATAAGGGCTATGGACACAAAAAATAAATGCCTCCTCCATCTCTGAGACACAAAGAAATCTGACTATCTAGCTCACCTCAATGTCAACCTCTCCTTGCCCTGTCAGGTCTGGATGGATAGCACAGGCCAAGTTCTATCAAATTGGCCCCTGGAGAGCCCAAGGTCATTGCAAAAGTCAGGGGCAAACCAGTGACTTTCCTGATAGACGATGGAACAGAACTCTGCCTTCCAAAGTTGCCTCTGTCAAAAAGTTATCATCCTTAGGGCAACTGGGACTCTTGCCTCTGACCACTTCTGCCAGGCACAAACTTGCAGCCTGGGAGGACATCTCACCAAACATGGATTCCTGTATAAGCCAGTCTCTATACCACTTCTGGGGAGAGACCTTCTCTCCAAGTTAGAAGTGACCTTCTCCTTTCCACTAACCCAGTCAGCCTCCTACTCATGTAAGTCTGCACTTTCAACTTTGACTGTTCCCCAAGAGAAATATGATGCCTGCATTAGCCTGAGATAGTATGATGTCTACATTAGCCTGATACAGATAACTGAAATCCTGAAGTTCTAAAAACTCTCCTCCCAGAGGTATGGGTTAAAGACTTGCCTCCAGGCCTGGCCATCAACAGTGCCACCTCACCATGACCCCTATTGCTGTCAGATGTCATGGGAAGCACAAACAGATAACCAGTCACACATCAAATTCCTATGTTGTTAATAACCTTGAGCAAGGTCTCTGGTCTCTGTTCCATCACAAGGCAGTCATTACCTTCCATTCTGAAGTTCTCAGCTCATGCACCCTTTTTGGACTGTTACTCAATTTCCACAGGGGTGTGGGAACTCTCCAACTGTTTTGGGGGAGGCCCTAGTAACAGATTTAGCTCCAGTACAGCCTGTTACTCTGTGCCTTACAGCTCCATCATAGTCCCCCAAGAAAGAATAAATGAGGCTTCAAAACTTCAAAGTGATTATAGAATGTCAAACTGCTTAAATACACCTCTTCTGCCTGTAAAGCCAGTTCAAGATCTCTGAGTTTCCAATGCTGCTGCATTTGCCCTCTGTATTTGTCACCTCAGTCTTCTGCCTTCATCCACAGCCTGCTGGTACACTTTCTTGGACCTAAAGAATGTCTTCTGTCTTTGATTATCAGCCATCCCCTCTTTGAAATGACCCAATTTCTGTATTCAAATGTTAACTGACCTGGGCTAAACTTCCCAGAGGTTCAAAAACTTATTCACCCTCTTTACAGAAACCCTCATAGCTGATCTTGCTAGTTTCCCAGAACAAAATATCACTGCACTTCTGATTAATGACACTTAAACTGCCTGCTGAGAAGATATAAAAACTCTGCTGCAATATCTGGCAGAAACTGGCTAGGAGAAAGAAACTCCACAAATTTTTTGGAGCTGCTGGCTTCCATAGAATCTGGATCCTTGAGTTCACAAAAATGATGATGCTTACTCAGAGTGTCAGCCCCGGGAGCACCCAGCAGCCCACTTGTACAAATACTTGGATCCAGTTGCATTCCTCCTTTGTCTTTGTGCTCTAGTAGCCACTGTCCTTCTGGTCAAGAAAGATGATAAGCTCACCTTAGGCCAAGACTTCACTATACAGGTACCACATGCTGTATGGACCTCCTAAAGAACTGTGGACAAGTCAATCTTGCCAGACTGACTAGACCATGACTGAAAATTAACCCACTTGACAAATGCTGAGTACACTCTCTTTACAGATGGAAGCAGTTTTGTTAGGAATGGAGTCTGACAGGCTAGATATGCTGTGATCACCTTGCACAAAGCTTTTTGGCTGAAGCTCTCCTGCTTCTGCTTCCTGCTGCCATTTGGAAACCTGCCACCAATGATGCCAAACATGCACTCCTAATCCCCCTCTAGGGATCCAATTGACTGAAACATCAACCCCAGTCAGAAAAACTTTATCCAGTACTTCAGGAGACCCATCTTAATCAGAGCCAGACCTGCCTCACTGTATGTTCTGCCAGCTCAAGCTGTAGCACTGGCACCTGTACTACTGCAGCCAGCTCAGGCCTCAGCATCTGTGTCACTGGATCTGATCCCCCCCACACATTTAAAGAAGTACAGATAGATTTAGTGCTCATCTACACCTACTTGGGCTGATTGAGGCATTACCTACCCAAGCTGAGAGGGCAATAAAAGTTTATAGGGTCCTGTTGTGAGAAATCATCCCTAGATATGGCCTACCCTTGGTCACTGGCAGCAACAATGGGCCTGCATTTGTAGCATAGATAACTAAATAAAAATTACATATAGCATACAGATACTAACTTTAAAAAGTTGAGAAAATAAAACATAACCCTACAAAAACAGCTTGTAACCAGCTCCACAAAAGTTTAGCTAAAAGATCAGCTATATTTGTAGGCATTCCTGCACACACATATAACCCAGGTGCATATTAACTACCTCTACAAGTTTTCAGAAATTCAGCTTTAGATCAATCATTCCAGAGTTCTGAAGAATTTGTCTGAACTAGACAGTTCCCCTGGGCTCACTCTGAAGAGACAATAAACTCAAAGCCCTGCTCTGGTCATGCTGAGTGCTTACCAGTCCACACATGACTGAAGCCTGAGGACATCATTCACAGGATTGCTCCAGACCTCAATGCTATTTTTGTGCCTTTGTAGGCTGCTTACCTCAGTCCTTGTTTTGCCTTAGTTCTATGGATAACTGCCCTGAGAGAATCAAAAATAACCAGTAGGGCCCTTATGAATGATAAAGATTTGGCAAGCATTCAAAGCACATTGGACAGTCTCCTAGATCAGATTAACTCCTTCACTCTCTTGTCAGAGTCAATTTAGGGAGAAACCCTCTAATAATGGAAACAAACCACAAACTCTTAGTGGGAATTTTCAGTCTTAAGGACATTGACTAGGGCCCATCCTAGGACTACTGGCCCCAATGTTCTTATGTGAATCCAGTCTTTAGGTTGACAAAGTAACTTCCAAGAAAGCCCGTTCTTCAAGCACAAGGTCCTGAGTTTGATTCCTACCTTCTAGTTGGGCTTGTCACATGTAATATGCCCAGTAAAGATTTTCCAGGGAACTAAAAGAAAGGGAAAATGTAGCAGAAGATGCCCCACCCCAGCAGTACACTTCAGTTTGTTAGTTGCCCAGGTCATATTTCTTATTACAGTTCCCATTACTTTTGTTGCTTATAAATGGCTGGTCACTGTGATGCACAGCTGGTCACTATGATTCATATTTTAAGAATCAGTCCCCAATTGATAAACCATTTTGCCTCTGTGCTTCCTGCATACTTATCCCATATAAGCCCTAGACCATCAGAGATCAGCGCCTGATATTTTGGAAATGATCCTGATCAGTGCCCATCAATGAAAATAAATCTGTCTCCAAATCCTGGGTGTCATTTCAGTGTTCCTGTTTGCCATTGCAAAAGCACAGGAAAGGTCTTCCTATTTTTTCTCTTTTCTTTTCTTTTCTTTTCTTTTCTCTTCTTTTCTTTTTTTTCTTTTGTTTTTTGTTTCTTTTCTTTTCTTTTTGTATTGGGAATTAAACTCAGGATCTTGTGCTTGAAGAAAGGGCTTTCTTGAAAGTTATTTTTGTCAACCTAAAGACTGGATCCATATAAGAAGAGCATAATTGCCTTTAATCTTTCTGAAATTCTATTAAGCAACAAAGATAAAACATATCACATAGAAGGAGACAGAAATCTAACACCACACTTAGAGTCCTCAGGAACTTTGTTCCAGGCCATGCATATGAACACATAAATAAATTTTTATGCCTTTTCTTTGGTTAATCTATTATTCGTCTATGTCAGCAAACTCAAGATTTAACAATTTCTATTTTGCTGTCAGATGTGATGGTATATATTTATAATCCCAATATTCTGAGAGACTCAAGCATAAGGATCATAAATTTAAGCCCAGCCTTGGAATGCAAACTTTGTAACTTAATGAGACCGTTTCTCAAAAAAAAAAAAATTAAAAGAGCATGGGTCATAGCTCAGCCTGAAAACTCTGAGTTTGATCCCTAGTATTAATACATACATGCATACATACTGCTGTGTTGTAAACTATTGTGACAGGAAAGATAATGTGCTTTGTAAAACTGTTTAAAAATAAAAAAGAATTTTTGTGATGGCAAAGTTGCAGACAGTCAAAAATGCATGCAACAAATGTGAATCAGATTGTTTCATGAAATGTCAGAAAAGAGTAAAGCGATATTTCCAAATTAACAAGGGTATATAAATTTCTTTTTAGCTTTATGCAACTAATAAACATAGATGTAAATTATAACTTAAATACTACAAATAGGTTCTCAATTGTTTCACTAACATGGGTTTAAATTGGCAAAAATGTTCTTTTGAGTTTTTGTTTCAGAAAATGTGCAATGGCTTTTGCAATTGGGAGAGCTTTGTGTTTAGATCTGTGGATAATTAGGGGAAATGTGAGGAAAGGCACCAAGTAGAAAGAAAAGACAGACACAAATCACCTTCCTTTCCTTCATTTATGTTTCTTAACAGTTATCATTACAATGTTTTAGAATAAAAGTTCTAATAAATCACTGAATTGTTGACTTCTTCTTGGGCCAGTGAGATTTTTAGAAGAAAGCCCATTACTGCAGTAGCCATAGCAACTTCAACACTATAGGCCCTGTTCTGCCAGGTCTGATATGCAATAAATTCAGGGAGTCAGACAGGTGTGGGGGAATAATATGCTACCATAATAAAGGGATGTTTTCTCATTTTTAAAGTATGATGTTTACTGTTCTTTAATTAATAAATGCACCCATCTCCAAATTAAGGACATATGATCTCAGAAACACATATGCACACATACACACACACACTTTCACCCGTTCCATCTCTTTGATCTAATATTCCCCATCATGCCCAACAGAATATAATTAATACAATGTCAGCACTGTGTGGACTGGAAGACTCCACTTTGCTTATGGGTGCCTCTCCCTGCCTGCTTGCAACAGAACACAGAAATCTCAGGTGCATGCCTCACTGTAAATGCAAAAAGAAGACTCTCAGGGAGCATTGCAACTTTGTTGTAGAAGAAAATCCTTGTGATGTAGGGTTGATGATCTCTCTCCTTCAGCATGATCTGGAGAAAACATTTGCTTTCTAGGTCCACTGGTCCTGTATTTTTTCAGCTATCTCTTCAAACTGTTGAATTTCAAAGAGAAATTCTTAGACTTAATCAGAATGTTTAACCAAGCCAGTCTGTTGAACTTTTCTTATTAGGGGCTGTGGGCAATAAGAAAATGTATTCCTTTCATCATTTTAAATGATGAAAGGCATTTTAGAAAAATGCCCTTTTTATCCAACCCCTCTGTTTATATAATGATATACCCTTTCAGAGCATGTCTTTGACTTTCTCCAATGAGGCCCTATTCCTACTGTTTCCACCACCTCCCCATAGTTCACTCAGTTCTTAATGTGTAAGTCCACTGAATGGATTAATCTATTTATGAGATCACACCCCTCATGATGTAATCATTTCCCAGAAGCCCCACCTCTGAACATTACCACTTTGGGGACCAAATTTTTAACACATGAGTCTTTAAGGGACATTTCATATCCAAACCCTAATGCCATATTATACTATAATATGCTACAAAATGAATGAATTCTTGTTTCAAGATTCTAAATAATGGATTGACATTGTAGAGAATTCTGTAAAGGTGGCCCAGTGTGCTGATAAGCATTCTTTGGATAGATGAAATTATATTTTAGAAAAGTAATTCCACTACTTAATCCACTCTGCATTACATCATTTCTTATTTAATGAAAAGATATTCTTTTTAATGTAAAGAAGCAGAAAAATAATATGGTGCAAATACAATTTGTTCTTTTGTTTTATGGAAGCATAGTGATATATAAGAATCTCAAATATATGTTGCAGAAGAATATTTATTGACTTTGGAATTTGTTAACAAAGTTTTCACAGCATATTATAACATGGCTTTGTGCAATAGCTGGAATCTTTAAGGCTATCTCAGTGTTTTCACTGACTCATCCTGAGACAGTAGATAGGTTCAGGCATGTTTTCAGAGTGATGACAGAAACACAAGGACCCAAGTCTATGTTTAGGCTTGGAGCCAGCACATTATCACTTCAAATTTATTCTTTAAACCAAAGTTTTTCTCAGGATTTAACACAGCCTGTTAAAGGTGGGTGATTGTGGTGGTTACACCCATGTTGGAAGGACATTGTGAAGTTACAAGGCAAAGTTCAAAGATACAGCAAAAGGTAAAGAAATGGGCCATTCCCATAATCAACCATCTCCTGTAGATAGTAACTACCTCCAGTTACTATCACTTTCTCTGAAAGAAAGATTGATGGGCTTTTACAGGAAAACTCATCAAAAAGGTTGTCTTTACTTGCTATTTCTATTCTTCTCTTCTTTTTTCTTGAACCTGCTTACTTACTTTTTTTGTTGCTGAGACAAAATACCCAATACCCAAAGTTAAATGGGGGAAGTTTTATTTAGTTCATAGCTTGAAGAAGTTTCAGTCCATAGTTGACTGGTTTCAAGGCAGAGTGTAATGGCAGAAAAGAAATAGTTTATGGCAAGCAGGCAGGTGAGAGCACAGTATCCTTCTTTCTGTCCCTTACATTTTATGCAGGCTACCCATTCTAGGGTGGGTGTAGCACTCACATCTTTAATTAATCCTAACCAGAACTATGCCAAACTAATCAGTGGACTGATTTTGTAATCATACACCCTTAATCCCAGCACCACAAACACACTAGAGTGAGTCATCTCTGAAAAGCAGTTTCCCCTATGACTGCATGAGGCTTTGGGGGGATATATAGACACAAGCCATAACACTTACAGAGATCAAGTTCTTTCCTCACATGTTGTAGTCAGGGTTTGCAAGGAAAACAATTCAATACAGGACACATAATTTACAGGGTTATTTGTAATAGTCACCCAAAAAGTCAAATACAAAAGAGTGTAGGAGATCTGTCCACACACTAGAGACTAAAAGAATCCAACTGAGGGCCTGAATCTCACAACAGTGTCCTGCATGAGTCTAACTGAAGACCTAGAGCCCGTGACAATGCCCCCATGAGTCCAACTGGAGGCCTACAGTGCACTATAATGTCTTATGCAAGTCTGTTTCATGAATCTGTGCTGGGAAGGCTTAAAGATCAGTGCAGGGAGCTAAAAAGTCTGCACCAGTGGGATGAAGGATCTGTGCTAGCAGGCTGAAGGTTCTGCATGGGAGCCAGGAAGCAATGCTCAAAGTAAGGACCAGAGCTCCTTCAAAAAGTACCATAGCCATCCTCAGTGACAATGAGGTCCTGAGCTCCTTCAATAATGAGAACAGCTGAGTTCATATCAGGAAAGTTAGCATAACAAGTTCCTCCAGAACCAACAACACACCCTCTTCCTCTTCAGTTCTTCTTTTTATGTGTTGGAAACAATCCTCAGATGGGCCCTCTGCACTCAGAATCACACTATTCAGTTCAGCTGGGTATTACAAGTTGACCACCAATTGTCAATCTACCATACCACAGCACCGAATTTGCTCTTAAAATGACCCCACATAGCCAAATCCAGTGATCATGTCCTGGTCCCCTTTTTCTCTAACTTTAATCCTGTTTCATTCTTTCTGTCTCAAACTGTTCTCTTTACTTTGCTTTCAGAACACCATACTCTCCAGACATTTCTTTTCTGCCTGGTTCTACTGTCACACTTGATTCTATTTGAAGATCCTTTGCAGTTTTCTCTGCTACATCCTAAACTACTCTTGACTGTAGGAACTAAGTTTTTGAATGCTCATAAATTCAGGCTTTGATTCAACCTTATTCTCAAGGAAATTTCATCCAATCACATAGCTCAAACTAAGCATCTTCTACTAGCAATAAGAAAATTGATTTGTCTACTTCTGGTCAGCCTTCTGCATCTCATACTGACTAACCTTCATCTCTTCTTAGATGCTTAATAGACCATTTCAACTTAGTCCAAAACCAAGTGCTTGGATTGTGCTTGAGGGAGGATGCACTTCTTCCTCAAGCACAATCCAGAACACTCCTCTCTATAGTCTTCCTATCTTCATATGGGCAGTGTCATTTTTCCAGTTGTTCATGCCCCAAATCTTGTAGTAATTGTCTTTGACCTTAATCTGCTTTCCCCGCAACACATCAACTCTACCAGCAAGTTCTATTGGCTCAACCATTAAACAATACCCAGAACTGTGAGTGTGCCATTTGCAGACTGTGGGGGAGGAGAGCAAGAAGTCAACAGGAAGATAAGTCCTCCTGTGAGTCTGCACCATGTGTGAGCTGACTGGCGGAGATCCAGACACTAGCTCTCTCCTGTAGGTCTGTGCCATTCATGGACTATGGGGGAGGAGAGCAAGAAGTCAACAGGAAGCTAAAAGCTGTGAGTCTGCACCATGTCCAGGTTGACTCAGGGAGAGCCAAATGCCAGCCCCTTCTGGTGCATGGGCAGGGTGACAAGAAGAGCCAATGTTCCTCCCCCTCCCCATAAGTAACTGGCTGATCTGGAGAAACACAGGCTGTGATCATAGCTAATGTGGTAAAATACATCTTAATGCTTGTAGTGTTTAGTGTTTCACTGACTTTGCAGGCCTAAAGCCAGTAGTCCGATCATCTATTCAGAGGATAACAATATGCAATGTAGCATCATCTAGGGGGGATCTTCTGAAGGTGGTAGCCATTATTAATTCCCTATTATCTTGTTTCAAAATCCTGTATCATTTGTTTGGTTGGGTTTTATTTTGTTTGATTTTGTTGTACCGATGGCATGGGCAGCTATTTCAAAGATAGCAAGATATATTATGGTAGCCATTTTGAATTTACTATTATCTCATTTTGATGTTCTGTATTGCACTCATTGTTTTGTTTTTATTGGTTCTATTCTGTTGCTGTTTTGTTTGATTTTACTATGTCTGAAGGTATAGGGAGCTATTTTGAAGACAACAGAGGCATTATGGTAACCATTGTTGATTTCCTATTACCTTGTTTTGAAATTCTGTGTCACTTATACTGTCTTGTTTTGATTGACTTTATTCTATTTTATTTTGCTTGTTTTTCTTTTCTCTAAAATAAAATTTAAACAATACCCAGAACCTGGTCACTTGTCTCCTTCCCCTCCTCTACACCCTTTACTATGGTCTTTTGCCTGAATTATTTCCATAGTCTCCAAACTGGTATCTCTGCTCTTTTCATGCTTCCCCCAAATCCATACCCTGTATGGAGTGACTAAAGTTGGAGATCCATCACACATGTGAAGGTGAAACAAAGCCAGCCCTGTGAACACAGAGAGCCCAAAGCAAGTCAGGTGAACAAGCTCTTCCAGCTTTGAAAAGACAAGGTGCCCAGGTCAGCTAGGCAAACAAGTTGCTAGGCAGACAGGTTGAAATTGACATCATCTCCCTGAGTGTGGTTGAGCAGTTCATTTTCTCCCATCAGGAGAGAAGGCTCCACCTCAGCTTTCATCTC
Organism: Cuniculus paca; assembly: GCA_004365215.1. Taxonomy (NCBI): domain Eukaryota; kingdom Metazoa; phylum Chordata; class Mammalia; order Rodentia; family Cuniculidae; genus Cuniculus; species Cuniculus paca. The sequence continues at coordinate 15,376 of RJWT010001113.1, forward strand.
TTTTCTTTATTTTCTCATCCTCTTGCTGTCCGTCCCCCCCAGGAACATTGAGAGCTGTGCTGGCATGGAGCAATGCCCCACACAGGAGTCAGTGATCTTTGTCAAATATGATTTGAATTCCATCATTTTCCATCCCAAACACTGATTATTTGTGGTCTTGCTCAACATAAAAAACAAAGTCTGTATCATGGCCTTTAAGGCTGTCTGTGACCATAGTCACCTCTCAGATTTTTTAATCCCACCACTCTTTCTCATGGATCCAGTAACATAGGCATGCTGTTCTAAAACAAGCCAAGGCATCTCCCCTCTGAGATCTTTGCATGTGTTGCTCCTGCTGATGAAAGCACTCTTGTCTCCAAAAGTACTTGTGTCTCTGAACTTCCCCTGTCTTGGGACTCACTTGTGCAGTAAAAGGGACCATCATGATTACAGCACAAGAAATAGAACATCTATACTTTATTTAACTAGCATTTGTTACTTCCTGACAGGTTTTCTGTCTTCTCCCTTTCAATATAAGCACTACTTTTTCTTGTTCTCATTCATAAAACCTGCTCTTGAATAGACTCACTCATACTTTGGCAAAAATGCCTGATCATGGTCTTCTGTGTTTCCATTATCTTGGGTCTCCATTGTTGTCCTAGATCAGACCCCTCTGCCTCATCCTCCATCAGATGTCAAGATTTGGTTACATTGCACATTGTCATACAGTAAAGGATAAGGATATGCTGTAGTGATAAACAGGAAAATTCAAGAAGGCAAAAGTGAAAGACAAAGGAAGGCCTGGATCCTATAGATCTAGTCCTCTTAACCCACTGAGAGACCAGCCTGGATAGGTCTCTGCCCCTTTGGCAGTGCTGCTCCCAATATTATGAAAAAAACTCTGTTTTATTTGTTATTTTGTGCAGAAGACCTAGAAGAAGGTGTATAGTTTAGGCTTCTGGTATACATTTGGTAAAGAATGTACAAATGCAGAGTATTATATTTTAGGCCTTTTGAAGTCTAATATAGAACTTTTAAAAATTTGCACTTATATTCTACTGATTTAGAAGACATTGATCACACAATTGGGTATTAGATTTTTCCTGTTATAAAACATTCTGCCTGACACTTTAGTTGGAATTTCTCATTCCTAAGCTTTGTAATGTTGCCTTGCAGGGAGGGGTTCACTTTCTTCTTGTTGGCATTTCTTTGTGGGAACTGAGGTTCAGATTTTTCAACTTTGCTGATTTTTTTCATCTGTTGCCCATATTTGGAGAAAGATGCGATTTTCCTTGCCCATTGTCTCTTCTATTCTCTTTATAATTTTATACTATTTTTATTCATTTAATTTCATTTTAGGGTCATTTTGGTAGGAACATAAATATCATAACAAATAATATAATAAATAACACATTTTCTCCATCATATGAATTACAAATATTATTTCCTGGCTTGTCATCAGCATTTTGTTTTTTCTATTGTTCTCTGTAACATATAAATGTTGTAAATTTATATGTAGCCCAATATGTCAATCTTTTCTTTAAGGTTCATGCTTTGGACATTATATTACTTAGAAAGGGCAGTTCTACCCTAGTTCATATAATTATAAGTTCACTTTTCCTAGTCATTTTAGGAAGTTACTTTTCTTCATCTTAAACATTTCCTTGTGTAAAATTATATAGGTTACAATATCAAAGGAGGATTGTGGTCAGGTCTTGCCCTTCTCATGAAATGAATGAGAAATTGTTCTTATAGGTCTATAAAATGAATTTAAGGTGAATATGAAACAGAACTTAGTTTAAGAATTTGTTAATTCACTAAATAAACTAAATAGCTCCTTTCTATAAGAATAAAACAAAAAGAGTGGTTGGGTGCCTTTCTTATGAAAATGGTGCCGCATATCTACCCTACAGAGAGCCCATTACAGTTCATGGTGCTCTCACACACATCATCACATCCCCTTCTGGGCAGTGGGAGGCAAAGCATAAGAGCTGATTTACTTAAGGGATCTTTCCAGCCCTGTCTTTCCCTCCCCCTAGCATTCAGTTCACAAAAGTCCCATTTTTAATGACCTTATCAAGTTTGGCTAATGCATGAAGTAGGAAGGTACTGTGGTTTGAACATGGTTTGTCCCCTAAAGATTCATGTGCTGAAAGCTTGGTCCTCAGCACAGTCATGTTGATGTGGAAAAGCCTCTAAAGGTAGACTTGGTAAAAGGCAATTAAGTCAGAGAGGCTCCTTCATGAAGAGATTAATGCTATTTTGTGGAAGTGAGGTCTTATTTTTTATGAGCAGAATATATTTACTGAGAGAAAGAAAACTTCTGTCTGAGAGAGAGACAGAAGGGGTCCCAAGTGGGTTGCCAAAGATGCTGGCTTTTCTAGGGAATTTTATAGAGAAAAATCATGAGGTGAAATGGGTCCAAGATGGGGAAAACCTAGGAACTCACAAGGCAGATGGGCATAAGGTGAGACAGAACTATGTTCAACCAATAAGATTAATTGGTCAGGTAAAATTGACCTAATCAGGGACAAATGGGGAAGCGAGTCACATAGCAAGGGAGCATTCTTATGGAGCAGTGACTCGTCCTGTAGGGAGTTAGATTACTGGCTCCTGGCTTCCTCAAAGTGATCCATACCTACTCAGAATATTGATACTTGGGTGTGGTTGCATTTGTTTTGCCTTTTATCTTGAGATCTGGCTCACAGAAGAAGGTGTCTTTTTCCTCTAAGGTTATAAGACATCTGGTCCTCTGTGTCAGCTTTCTCGAGGGCCTGGCCCTATCTGACTGCCTATAATATTTCTACCTAACCCAGCTGCCTGTAACATCCCCCCCTCTGAAGAAGTAACCCAAACTGCCATGAGTAATGGGCAATGACCAATCTGGCTTCTTCAGGCTGAAGAGGGTCATAGTTGTTGAACTGCAATCAGAGATAATCTACAGAGGTTCTAACTAATGACCCTCAGTAGACAGTAGGCATTTTCATCTTGGATAGGTATACAGCTTTAAGTCTGGAGGAGACAATGAAAAGAAATAATTAAGTATGTATAGGCCAAATAATAGAATTATTAGGATTTTTATGAATACAGTAGCAAAGACTTTTACCAAGAGGAGCTAGAATTAATTCCTATAAGGATAAAGTCCAGGGAATTTTAGAATCTGACATGTCATTGATTCATCATCTAATATCTTGAACAGTTAGTTGAGATATTAGCAGAAGGATCAGGAATGCACACACATTTAGTTTTTACAATTGCATAAGTATCTCCAAGGCTATTACAATGTCTAATATAATCCAATTTTGGAGGATGACCTGTCTCATTAATGTTACTTATTTATTTAAGAGAGAGACCAGCTGTGGTGTCATATAAAGCCGACTGAGTATAGTTAAGGCCTCAATATATGTCATATAACTTTTTTCTGCACAAGATCTGATAGATCCCAGTAAAAGGAATCTAAAAGAAATCTAGCATATTCATTACTGTTTTATCTGTATGATGCCTAGGGGTTTGGCACCTTCTAGGCAAGAACAAACTTTAATCAAAGCATGTATAATCAAAGTTTGTATACAACAGCATATATAATCAAAGCATTAGCATTAGAGCTGACAGATAAGTTTAGAAACTGTTTCTAAGTTACAGTAATTGTTACCCATAGGTCCTCTTATTGATGGAGTCTGACATTTTGTCATAAATCCCCCTATTTTAGTTATAATTATCTCTAAATATTTGACAGTGTAGGAGAACCAGATTAATACATTATTTTTTTTATTTTGAAAAGAATACAACCAAACAAAACAAAACAGAGTAAAGTCAATCAAAACAAAGCAATGAACAAGGAACATGACTTTGAAACAGGGTAAAAAAAAAAAGCAATCGATAAGGCTACCATAATGGCTCTTGTTATCTGCAGTATACCTGCCCATACCATCAGGGATAAGTAAAATCAAACAAAATACAACAAACTAAAACAGTAGAAACATAACAAAACGAACAAAGCAAAACAATGTAAGCAATATGAATTTCAAGATATTAGCAAAACAGCATTGGCTACCTTAATATTTGTTATCTTCAGAATAGTTTCCTACACCTTCAGACATATTACAATCAAACCATACAGAATAGAGTACAATCAATCAAAACAAACAATGAAAGCCATACAGGGTTTATAACAAGATAAGTAGACATCCTTGATGGCTGCAATTATATATTTTGTTATCTTTAAAATAGCTGTCCACGCCATCAAGTATAATAAAATCAAACAAATCAGAATAAAAGGAAACTAATCAGAACTATGAATATGATCTGAATTTCAAATCATGATAATAGATTAATAGTGGTCCTTTCCTTCCCATTTTAGATAATTCCTCCCCTTTGACCTTCCCAATATGTATTGTGCATTTTGGGTCCCACTAACACCTTTAGTTTGTTATGCTATGGAGACAACAAAAATTCACCCTTGTTACTCTGGTCCATTACATCCATGAGCACTATTACCAGTTGCCTGTACCTACCTACAAGAGCCTTGAGGTTATCTTCCTTTATAGCTGAGTAGGTTTCCACCCCATGAAATCCCATGTCTTTCTTATCCATTCTGCAATTAATGGGCAGGCTACCCCTATTATTCCCCCACCCCGGCTCCCTGTCACATAGGGCATTGTTCTCTCTCCTTTGACTTTCAGACTATGAATTTTCTTTCTAGCTAAATGTGTTTCTTGCATAGAGCATATTGATGGATCCTGTCACCTGATCCACTATGCCTCTTTTTCTTTCTATTAGTGCCTTGAGGCCCTGTTGCACTGTATTGTCTCTGCCATGCTATTTTCCTGCCATTGGCTCCCTATTTTTCCTTTCCATTCAATCAACTGGCCCCACTTGATGGTCCCCCTCTGACACTGTTCCTGAGACCATGGTCCTTTTTCTCTCTCTCTAAATTGTGCTTTAGTAATCTTTGTAGGGTTGGTTTGGTGGTCATGAATTCCTTGAGTTGTTCTTTGTCATGGAGGTATCTTTTTTCTCCATTAATTTTGAAAGAAAGTTTTGCAGGGTATATCAGTCTGGTTTGGAAGTTGTTTTCTTTCAGGACTTGCATTACTTCACTCCAGACTCTTCTTGACTTGATGGTGTGTGTTGAGAAGTCTGCCATGATTCTGATGGGTTTTCCTTTATAGATGATCTGTTTCTTTTCTCTAACAGCTTTTAATATTCTGTTCTTGAGTTGACTTTCTGGGCTCTTGATTATTATATGTCTGGGTGTAGATTTGTTTTGGTTATGGCTAGCTGGAGTTCTATATGCCTCACTTATTTGAATGTCATATTCTTTTTTTATGCTTGGGAAGTTTTCATGAATTATATCTGTAAATAAGGTCCTGATGTCATTTGTCTTGACACCTGCTTCTTCACTCACATATTTATTTCTTAAATTATGCATCTTTGAGTTGTCCACCAGCTGTTGAATTGTTACTTCCTGAGACCTTGTTATTTTTAAGAGATATTTCCTTTCACAATCATAGGCTGCAACCCTGTTTTCAAGCTTTGAAAGTCTTTCTTTAGTTTCCTTCATGTCAACATGCCAGCTTTTGAATGAATGTTTAATATTCTGGATATCTCTTTGAATCTGTTTCATGCATTCTAAATCTCTCTTACGCTGTTCATTCATGGTTTCCCTCATTTTTCTATGCTCCTCTGTTTTTTTTTTTATCTGTGTCTTCTTTAGAGATGCTTAGTATTTCTTTTATTATGGTTTTCATTTCTTCTTTTACCTGGGATAGAATTTCTGTTCTAATTTCTCTTTTAGCTTCCTGAAGTTGTTTCTTCACTTCAGTTGACATCACTTCAGACATTTCAGGTGTGCAATTCTCGATCTCCATGTTTTCCTCTTGTGGAATTGTGCCACTTGGGTTGGACACCAGAGATTGCTCTCTCCCTCTTCATCTTGGCATATTCTTGATTTCTTCCACCCTGGAGTAGTGTGGTCCCAGACACCCCAGCACTGGCCACAACTTCTCCAAAACTAGACTGTTTGTGTTTTCTGGCCAGTGCTGGCTATGTATATCTGATGTTGGGTGCCTGTGTCTCTGTACTAAGCTTGGCACTATGCCACCCGGGGCTTGCATGGGAGCAGACCTGGTCAGGCCCTGTGAATCTAAGCTGTTTAGGAACCTACGCAATACTGGCTGAAATGGGCACGGGAACGGATCTCCAATCAATCAGTTTCCATGGGTCCGCCCACAACCTGGAGCTCCCAAATGACTGGTTTTTCTGGCCTCAGTGGAAGCAACTTCCATGGGTCCGCCCACAACCTGGCGCTGATGCTAGAAATGGTTAACAGTCTTGGCCGTGGGCTTAACCTGCCCAACTCCAAGATGGAACCCGGCTGATCACTCTCTCCCTCTCTCCCTTGGGGTGGGGGATGGTGGTGGTGGTGGAATTCCAAGCACTCACCAACAGCCAGTGCAGATCTCCATGTCTGCAGATCTCCGCATCTGCCACTCTCCTTCACTCCCACGCCTCTCTGCAAAGACCTCTAGGGTTGACCCCAGCTGCAACCATGACCGCAACTGCGACTGTGCATCTCCAGGCTCAGCAGGTCTTCTGGTAGGGTGGATCTGGCACTGCCAGCCACCACCTTCTTCTTTGTTTAAATTCTTTTTTTCTCTTTGTGGGCTTCAATTCATATTTTAGATTCTTCCTTGGTCCAGGGGACCCATTTGCTTCCTTCTTGTCCTCTCCATGATGTGGTATTCCAGCATCTGAACTGTTTCTCTCAGAGAGACTGTTTACTCTGCTGCTTACTCTTCTGCCATCTTCAGCTCCTCCCCTAATACATTATTTTGACAAATAAAAAACTCTATTCTTAAGTTTTTATATATGAACAACAATATGAACTGTATTTGTAAAAACCAGTCTCAGCCTCATTTTGATCAATTGGCAACTTGGATCTATTTATCTATCTATCTGCATCTATATATATATATATATCTCAGCATTTAAACATGATAAAATCTCTCCAGAATTGGAGTCAGGCTTTTAGGCATAGCTAAAAAGAATGAGTGAAGAGAAAGTTACTCTAATTACAGTTTAAACAATACATATTTTGGTGACTGCTTATTGAGGTACAATGCCTGGAAGGAAGGCCAGAGTTAAGATGGACAACGAGACATGTGCCAATGTCCAGCAATCGTCTGGTCATTAAATTCTTATCATGATTACTCAGGTGAGATGACAGGCAGAGATGACAGTCTGGCCAGAGGGAGGAGATGAGTGCCCCAAGGCTCTTCAGTCCTACTGGACCAGCTGATATGATGGGTTTGAACTCTGGGATCTTGGCCTCAGAGGGCAGTCCAACCTCCACTGGTCACCTTTGCAGTTAGGGCATGGCTTGGGGGAGCCTCTTAAGGCAGCCCCTCTTAAAGTGGCCTGACTTGTGACAATGATAGCAGGTAGGTGTCATTGTTGAACTCTTCTTGGAGCCCCAAGAATCAGACATAAGGTCTACATTTTTTAAGGCCACAAAAAAGCAACCATTGTTGGTATCTTTAGTTTCTCTCTTTGGCTTTCTCCCACTCCTGATTATAAAATACTAAGGAAGTAGTTTTTACTAAAGGAATCAAGTGAACTATCTGTGTAATTTTTTTTTTTTTGTGGCACCAGGGATTGAACTCACAACCTTATGCTTTCCAGGCACGCGCTTAGGCCACTGAGCTAGATCCCCAGCCCAAGTGAACTATCTGGAGCAAAGCTTATCTTTTGTAACTTTTTTCTAATATCTGAAGCTGACTGAGTAATAAATTTATCTTTAAGACTAATTTGTCTCTTTATAGAATCAGGATCTAGGGAAGTATGTTTTATCAGTGCCTCCCATAAATCTAAGAAGGCAGAGGGGTGTTCCTTTTTTTCTTGTTGAATAACTGATAGCTTAAACTAATTGAAGGTTTAGTACTTATTCTTCATAGACTTTCAAGAACACATGTCTGGAAGTGTTTCCTAACCCAACCACTCACCTGGTTGTTAGGCCAGTAGGGGTCTTGGATAGGACTGCTTAGGAACCAGTGGGAATTGGTAGCTCCCCTGGCTATCTTCTGGCCTTCTAAAATTAACAATATGATATTCATCTCCAAATGCAACAGCACTTGTAATGCTGCTTATCTCTCATTAGAGGTCAATGTCTGATTTAAGAGTAATATTATACCTTTCCAATCTAGCTCATAGGTCTAAGTCCCCTAAGGACCTCAATGTACTTGTCAGGATCATCTGAAAATTTTCCAAGGTCTAACTTGATCTGTTTTAAGTCCCTGAGAGAAAAAGGCACGTGAACTCTGGAAGTCCCAGATTGCCCATGTACTTCCTGTAAAGGATATTGCTCTTGAGGAGCTTGCATAAACTCAGCTAAGGATGGGTATATCCTTATAGAGGCCTGGATTACAGCTGGTCTAGAAGCCTCATCCTTAAGACTGGAAGGGCAAGTAGGGGAAACCTTAGGTTCACTAATGATGGGTGCAAATTTGATTAAGGTTGTCTTGTCCTCAGGTTCCAAAGATTTGGAGGAGAAATTTCAGGCTCCAGGGTAGTAAATGCCTTAAGGGCCTGAAGTGCTGAGCCTTCCAGTGGCTCACTCTTACATTTAGAATATAAATAAGGAGTATTTCTCAATGCAAAGAAAGTCTGAGCATAAGATAATTCTGACCATTTTCCCTCTTTTTTATAGTATGCCTCTAGTTGTAAAATAGCATCATAATTAATACTTCTCTCTGCATTCCATTTTGGTTCTAGGGTGTAGGTAGGCCACACACACATGTAGAAAAATATCAATTGGCTCTTTTTCAACATGGAAGGGTCAAGCATCTTCCAGTGGTTAAAAATGCATTTCAAAGGAGTAAGGGGCTTTGGCATTGAGTTACCCATGTCTACAAGGTAAAAAGCAACATTTAAGGCTATGAAACCTTTTTTTGCATCAGGAATTGAACTCAGGAACTTCCACTGAGCTCTGTCTTTAGCCTTGTAGTGCAAGAGACTTTGATGTTGAGCTATCTAACTATGAAAAATGGGAGACAATAAAGGTGTCCCTTTCTTATTCCTATTTGATAATATCCTCAAGGCATCCCTCTGGTTGACTCTGCTCCATAGCAGGTGAATGCCATCTGGTAAGTAGAAAACAAAATTCGACCAGCCTATCCACCCTCAAACTGGTGAGCAATTTTATCTTCCCCAACAGCTCATGAACTTTGCTTTCATATGACATTTATAAGTTATTGTAATAGGAATGTTTAAAGAAGGAAGCATAACTTTGTAATGAACTACTACTTTTGCTCATTGGAAGAGGGCATATGTAAAAAGGTGAATTGGAAGTAGAGTGCCCTCAGGTTGTAAAGAAGCTCACCTATAGAGATAGACAGAACATTGACTAGAGGAGTTTTGCTCCACACACTAGAGCAAAGAAGTCTCCAGACACTTGTGTTCTCCATCTAATTACCTGGATAACCTTTCCTAGCATTAGGACAAGGCTATACTTTATTTAAATTTCTATATCTCTGAAGCTCATGAGTTAAATCTATAAATTATCATCTAGCAATCACATTTTTTATGTTAGTAAAGGCACATCAGTCTTCTAGGCACACAGAAAAGGATATTTACTCTTAATTAACATATGTAAGGCACAAATGTAAAGCATTCTACTAGCTGCTGTGAAATATAAATAGTTGTTGCAAGCTGCCTCAGCTTAATCTCTGAAGGGAGGGGTAGTCTAAGTAATCTAAAATTCCACTGAAAAGCTTAGGGAGTGTTCCTAGTCTACTAGCAGAGAAATAAATATGATAGATAAGTGGAGATTTTCTGTGGTCATGAGCCAATGTCCACTGAAGAACCTTTGAGGGACCAGAGAGTCACCCTGGCCAGGAATCCTCAGTTGTTCTCAGTTTCTATTGGCCCAGATAACCAAAGGTCAGTCTCCAGAAAGGAATCGAGCTGCCTGGTCAACATTTCACTGATTCCATTGGCTACTGGCTTCAATGGGGATTCATCAAACAGATGCTGGGGAAACCTGTCCTCTGCTTTGAAGAGTGGTAGCTGCTATAGGAGTAATTAATTAGCTGGCAGAGTGACCACCATTTGTCAAGGTTCTACAAGGGATAGTTAAAAGCCTGAGCAAATTCATTGCCTAGTGCTCTATATATTTATAGTAAAGATTTTAAAGTCCACAACTTGAAAGTTTGGAGAACCTCCTTAGTCTAAATGTGTTTGTGTCCCATAAGTGTGCTGCTTTTGGAAATAGCTCCCATTTTCACAGTTTTTTCCACTGTGTCTCAGGTTCAATCTCCAGAAGAGACTATGCCCAGAACACTAAGCCAGGACTTAGCTTTTATGTGTGTTCTCCTGGATGGGCAAAATTCCAGTGTCTCATCTGACCCAGAGATGGGTTATGTTTCTCTTGTGTAAGATGATTTGCCTGTCTTTGGCATTAGCAAACACTCATTTTCTATGGATTTAACTTAGGGAGAAAAGGTTTATCTTGGTTACTTTTTTCTCATTGCTGAGACAAAATACTTGACACCCAACGTGAAGGAAGAAGAGGTTTATTTCTTACTGTTATGGAGGTTTCAGTCCATACTCAGCTGGTTCCAAAGCAGGGGGGCAAGGCCTGGGGGGGCAGCCATTCATGGCAGCTGCAAGCATGCAAAACAAAGGAAAAACCCACCTCTTACTTGACTTTACATTGTATGTCAGCTCCATCCCTGATCTGGTGCAGAAGTCACACCACCAATCCCAGCACTACACAATGAATTAATCATAAATGTTAGATTCAGCCACTTCCATGACTACATGAGGCTTGTGGGGGCCATCTATATACAAACGATAACATTCCACCCCTGGACCCCCAAAGACTCACGTACATCTCTTATATAAGACATTTAATGAATTTCCAAGAGTTGTCAACATCCTAACAGTTTCAGCATTGCTGAAAAGCCCAAGCCCCAAGTCTCTTCCAAGATCTAAGGAATACTGTTAGCTGCAAACCCCTGTAAAAATGGAAACAAAGTTAAACACTTCCAACATGCAATGATTTTACCATTTCAAAAATTACAAATGGGAATACAAAGCATTGAAACCAAAGTAAGTCCAAAATCCAGCAGGGCAAATGTTAAGCCCTGTAGCTGTATGTCCAGCATCTGAAGCCATCTGTGGCAAATCGTTAGCTCCAAAGGCTTGTGTGGCTCCACCCCCACAGCACTTTTAGGGGTTTTAGTCCCTGCAGCTTCTCTCTTAGGTTCACTATGTTCAATCTTTGCAGTTTTCCTTAGATGACCCACGCTCCTGGCTTTTTCAAACTTCTGGGGTCTCCACTTTGGATTCATATTCACTGCTTCACACATTGCCCTCTCAGTGGCACACTGCCTGGCCTCGAGGCCTTCTGAAATTGGGGTGGAAGCCTTTTTAACCTCAGAACGTGTGCATTCTCCATGCACCTAAAACCAGCACCACATGCATGTTGTCAAGGTCTGCTGCCAGCTGGAGCAGTAACCAGGTTTTCCTCTTTCTTGGCCATAATGGTCCAGTGCCTGGATTGCTGAGCACTTTGAATCTGATTGTGAGGAACAGATTCTTTATGTTGCCACCATTTTGGAATCTCGTGTGGCCTCTGTCGCCATTCAGGAATGTGGTGCTCTACAGCTTTCTCCTCTGGGCAAAGTCTTTCACTTTTGTATCTTTAAGGATGCAAAGGGTGGAGACCTGCTGCATCCTGGGATGTCTCCAGGCCCTCTTTTGGATTTCTTTGTTCCTTCTTAGCAATCAAGGTTTCAGGTCTATCTTTACAGTCCACAGCTTTCTGACCAAACTCAAAACATTTTAAATCACCATGCTGGGCTCTTTCTTCTTGATTTTCAACATAAAATCAGGATAAAAACTGCCAACAATAGCCATGCCACAGCCTCCACATTTGACTGCCTTGAAATTTCTTCTGCCAGATTAATCAGGCCATCAACCTTAATCTCAGTCTCAGGCAAAATCTCTGGATGCAAGCAGAATGCAGAGAAACTTTCTGCCAAGCCATAACGTACAATGTGTGGAGTCCAACAACCAATGCAGTCCTTTTTTTCTAGCAGAAACTTCCCAAGTCTGGTCTTACTGGCAGGCCCTCTATCAGCCTTCTGGTTTCCTGAGCTCTGATCAGTATCTCCCCTACAGAACAGCCTAAGCTGTTCTAGCTCTATACATACAGGTGACATCTCTAAACTTTTCCAAACTCTTTCCACAAGCCATTCCCAAAGACTTTTAAACCATATGGTCAGGTACAGTCACAACAATGACCCCACTCCTGGCAAATTGTTAGCTCCAAAGGGCTTGTGTGGCTCCACCTGCACAGCACTTTTGGGGGTTTCAGTTCAACAATGACTACCAAATTCTGTCTTGGTTACTTTTTTCTCTTTGCTGAGACAAAATACCTGACACCCAACATGAAGGAAGGAGAGGTTTATTTCTTACAGTTATGGAGGTTTCAGTCCATACTCAGCTGGTTCCAAGGCAGGGTGGTGTGGCTGGGGAGGCAAGCATTCATGGTGGCTGCAAGCAGCAACATCAAACTGTGCAAAAAGAAGGAAAACCCCACCTCTTTCTCGACTTTACTTAGTATGTAAGCTCCACCCCTGGGTGGGTGCAGAACTCACACTGTCAATCCCAGCACTACACAATGAATTAATCATAAACGTTACTTTCAGCCACTTCCATTACTACATGAGGGTTGTGGGGGCCATCTATATACAAACCATAACAAGGGTGGAACAGTCTGGAGTTCTTTCTGATTTTACATGCCTCTATAAGGAAAGTACAAAGTGGGGCAAATGATTAAAAGTAAAGCCAAAGAATGGAAACTGAAGCAGAACAGGCTTGACATTTCCTCTAGAGTGTAGAGGAGGATCGAAGCCAGTCTGTCACAGTGAAACCTGTCCTCCAAGATTTTGAGGCTGGCCACCAGCCTAATGCCATGTAAATTGTGGAAGGAGTCCCAGTTTTATTGTAAGCATGTATTTTCTAAGTCTCAGCTAGATTTCATTTAAGAACTGTCTTACAGAAGTTTGTATTAAAGTCTACAAAGGGTATTCTAATATTATTCTCTTTAGTGCTATTGTCTAAATACAGTCAAGCAAGGAGTACCAGTAAATTTAGCCACTCATTTAAATGCAACATGTACAAGAACAAAATAATAAAAATGTCCCATTAAAGAAATATCATAACCTTCACATGTTTTAACTTAGATTTATCATTATTTTAACAAAACTATGTAAGAGACGAGGCAATTTTAAAAAATGGGCAAAAACAGATCACAAGCAATTATAAGCAACTGGCAGAGACACAGAAAAATTTGAAGTATAAAAATTTGTTACCTAAACAAGTCCCAGTGCATGTCTATGAAACAAAAGCCAACTCTTACCTCTGTCCAGTGATCTTGGTGGGAGACCTCCAAATGATATAAAGGAATGAAACTCCCAGCCTACTAGATGTTCCATGTGAGTTCATGTTCTCCAAAAATCAAAGAATGAATTTTAGGAATAATGGAGGTTATGAGCAGAATATATTTATTGAGAGAAAGAAAGCTTCTGTCTGAGAGACAGAAGGGGTCCCAAGTTGATTGCCTGGGAGTGAAGCCTTATAAGAGTGGATTAATTCTCTTGAGAGTGGGTTCTTATATTATTTTAACAAAACTATATAAGAGACAAGGCAATTAAAACAATGGGCAAAACAATGTTAAAAATTTGTTTAAAAACAATGGGAGTCTGGTCCTTCCCCTAGTCTGTCATTTCCTGTCTTTGTCATTTGGTCTCTCTCTCTCTGTCTTTCTCTCCCTTTCTCTCCCTGTTTCTCTCTCTCTCTCCCTCTATCTCTCCCCCTGTCTCTCTCTCTTTCTCTTCTTCCTTTCTCTCTCTTTCTCTCAGTCTATCACCATGTCACCATGTGAAGTCTTTCAACATGTTCCAATATAGCCAGAGGCCTTCATCAGAAGACAAATTTGTGGAGTCACCTGAACTTGGACTTTCAGACTCTAAAATTATGAGCTAAGTAACTCTCTTTATACATTACTTTGCACTGGGTATTTTATTACAACAACAACAACAACAACAACAACAACAAAATGGATCAAGACAGAAGGGAAGAATGGCAAAAAGAAAATACACAAAAAGACACTTGAGGTTAATGCTTTGAAATGGGCCTATTGCACAAAGCTAGAATCAGGAGAATGTAATTTTCTGGTCTGCTCATCCTAGCATGCTTCTCTAGGTTTGTCATCAGTTCCAAGGGAACACAGAGAATATAAAAGATATTTTATTCAAGTTATTATTTCATTCATTCCATTCTCCTTATAAAACTGTCTGCTGTAAAATCATTCTAATATGAAACAGCTCTAACTTGCTACTAAACCACATATTAGTTCCTATTAACATTGAACCACAGTGGCATATTCACCGAGTTGCTGTAACACATGAAAATCTACAAGTATTACTTGGGTGCAAAATGGCTGCAACTAGACCCTCAAAGAGAGAAATTTCAATAAAAATTTGCTTTCTGCCTATTCAGGCTGAGACCCAAATAATCATCTCCACATAACAGCTGTCTTATCCTCAAAACTTGCCAACACAGAATTCAATCTTCTTTCTAGTTTATATACCTAAAGGAGTTACTCCATTAAGAATATTTGGTTAATTGAAAAATCTTACTAGAAATATCACTGTAATTAAATGTCTCAGAAGAATGTTTACTTCTGCCAACTAAAAATTACTCAAAGAATTAAGACTTTGGTTTCACATAAGTGAATTTCCACTCTCAGAAATGTCATCTATTGTAACAGAACTCCTTAAATCACCAAAAATGTAACAGAAAGCTGGCTAGAGTTCTGACAGTGTAGTTATTACATAGGTATTTTCCAAGAGAAATTATTCATTGTAATTCATTTTAACATGGACCCCCTGCAGCTAGAATGATGAGGGCCTTCCATATGGGAAATGATGGTTCTGAATATTTTTCATTGTTTTATTATTACCAAGATTCAAAATAAAGATTCATCAGATCATTGCAAATGTCTCCTGTTCCTCTGATTTGTTTCCTAGTAGAAAGGACCTGGCATTCCCAGTTATGGACATTTCTTTAAACTGAGTTGAGTTCTTCAATGGGAAACACTCATGGGAGAAGCATTAGTAAAAATTTTCTTAATTCTGCTGACATTGTCTTCAGTTCTTTTTACCCTACAATCCTGCAAACGTTCATACACATTAGCAATGGATTCTTGTTTGATGTTCCCTAAGAGTAAATCCTTGCCATTTTCTAACCAAAATCATAATGGAAAACATTTTATGCCAACAAAATGATCAAGTTTCTTAGCTTTTACCTAGAATTACATCAACTTCAATAGTCACACACATTATCTGACATTGGTCAAAAGCACTTTAATGCATAAAATGGGAAAATATTCTTACTCAACATATGGATAGTGTTTGACAGATGAAGTATTTTAAATCAAGGGGCCATAGGGCAAGAGAGGAAGCAATAAAAGCAACTTTTGGTGTCAAATGAATCACCAATTCAGAAAACAGAAAATTCCATGAAGAAAATCTTAGGTTTTAAATGTCCTGCATTATTAACTGAGGATCTGTTTCATCAGCACCTCATTAGTTAGTAGAGTCCCTTTTCAGCTAATGTCCTGCTCGTTCTCCTAGTCAGCTGGAGTAGGAAGCATTCAGTTTCCCCTGAATTCTATAAATCAGTTGCCAAGTTGTAGAAGCTCCATCTTTGAGCTTCTTCTATTCCTTTTTAAAGTCCTACAGCACTTAAATGGTTCCACTATCTAAAATCTTTCTTTGTAAAAACAAACAAACAAACAAAAAACTCCAATTCTTCCATGATGTATTTTTGGCTAAACTTATTATTTTTCTCAATAATCTGAAATTGATCATTTCTCTTTTCTACAACAAAATAAATGCTCCTTCCCATCAGCAACTTTCTACCTAAAGTACCTTGATACATTTAAACTAGTACTTTTCAAATTTTGATGTTCATAGAAATAACTTGGGAATCTTATGAAACTACAGATTCTGGTTCCTTGCATCTTGGGAGAGGGCCTGAAATTCTGTGCTAGGAAAATGCTCCATATGACACTGATAGTTGGTCGAGGGCCATTCTCTGATTAGCAAGATTTAAAATAATCTTATGGATAATTCTACAATACTAGTAATGCCTTGGCATTCAGGATGATTTCTGCATGGGACAGTTGTACTTAGCTTTTGTTCTGTTTTCATTTTGCCTTCTTTTCAAATGTTCTTCTAGGTGCTTGCTTTATAAGTGAATAACAGAATTGATGCAACTACATAAAAACCAAAAGGGAGACATAGTGTCTGGCTGCCTCAGGCATTCCTGTTAGCATGAATTGCAATCTTTAAGGGGTCTTAATTTTTAATAGCTATGCTATCAGATTCACAGTCTTGGCAGTAAGCTAGGTGTTACAGCTGCCCATAAAGTGTTCTGATTTATGGACTCACTGCTCCTCACCATAAAATGAGGAGAAATCATAAATTTTGGGGAAAAAAAAAAAGCATCACAACCTAGCTAATGAGATTTCAAGTTATTTGTTATTTAATAAGAATTTTAATAGCATGGAGATCAGAATAACTCCAACTTACAAAATGCACTTAACATTCTGGAAACATCAGCAACCAAAAAGTGGGTTACATGATATAATGAGTGTAGTTGCCTTTCTCTGGGCCTGTTCTGTTTCCTTGCCCTCTCTGGCTTGTTTCTGCCTCCACTCACCTTTTCCACTAGTTTACCACATGATTCATCAACTTTCTGGCATTTCCCACTTACCATCTGTGTCCAACATCCCAGTAAAATCCAATAAACCTTCTAATAGCCAGCATCCCATTAGTTATATTCTTGTATACAGCTAACTCACTGGGAGGTGATAGTCATAATGATGACCTCAAGGCCAAGGGCACTACCACTCTCTGAACACCTACTGTGTGCCAAATTATGTACTAGTTGTATCAACCAAACATCTTTCTTAATCCTCAAGTAATAAAGTTCCTGAAATGTTCTTTCACAGGAGGATTAGGTTATGTTAAATATATTATTAAGAATAAATACATCTTTATTCAACTCCTCAAATGGATATTAAATTTTATTGGTTTGAGTGTATACATATGGTATTAATTCAAAAGATACAAAATGCAGTAGAGTAAAAAATAAGTTTCCCTCCTCCTCATCACTCTCATCAAGTTTCTATCTGGAAACAACTATTGTTACCAAGTTTTTATATGTCACCTTCCAGAAAGAAAATCCACTAAGCATAGTAACCTAGATTTCTTTATAAATTTACAACCTGTCTTAGCTACATATAAATGCTCAATTACTAATAATGTCATACTATATACATGGATTATAATTTAGAAATATATTTTCATAACCATTATATCATTTGCGTTTCCCTACAATGCTATGAGAAAAACAAAACCTTCTGTTAACATTTTATACATGAAGAAACTGAGGCTCAACAACATGAAATTATTGCCCATGGTCATATATTTCCTGAAAGACCTAGTTCTCAAACTAGTCTAAAGCTCTTCTCATGACACTGTGAAATGTGTAGCCCAAAGATCAAATATCAAAAAAAGCTTTTTTTGACCAAATAACTCTTTGTGCATAGCATGATTTATTCAAGATTTTACTACACTCAACATGATAGCAATAGGATATCATATCATGTAAGTAGGATATCATATAAACACCCAATATTCTGTCTTTGCAACTACTGCTGTTAATTTGTAATAAAATATTTTAACTAAACAAGGGTCTCAGTTCTGCTACTGTAGATATGAGGCTCTTCCCCGAGACAGTCATTTGTAATCAGAACACAGAAGTTGCTAGAGAAGGGCTGGGTAATTTATTTACCTGATCTATTAAATGAAAAAGAGCAAGAAGAAAACAACTACATTCTTTATTCAACTGCCCAGTGAACTTGTTTCCCCATTTAGGGGTGCAATTCTTGGTAGATCTGTTAGCTTTCATGCCAGAAGGTGACAAAGACCTTATGTTATGAGCTCTTACAAGTTCAAATCTGCCTGTTATTAACATTTCAATTGTTCACTCACCTCAGAGCTTCCTCCATTCCCTAGCTCAGACAGGCCCCAGCTAGAGAAAGAGGCTGATAGGAGAGATGGTGGGCTAAAAACTCCTACCCTGTCTCTCTACTTTCTTCTCTGATTCAGCTGCTGCATTTGGACCTTTTAGCATCAGCATAACCATAGGGAGAAAGAATGGTAGTGGTTTCCGGGTGTGGAAATTGTCTGAAGACTGATCCTTTTCTCAAGGGCATTTTTGTAGTTCCTTGGAAACACCACTATTGGGGAATTCCCACTGCAGCTTCTTCACACAGGTGTCTCATCAGCTCTTGGCTTCTGGTAGTCCTTCTCTAACTCTTCTCTTAGCCTGTCCCTGCTTCCTGATAGTTTCCTTAAGTGGAAACCCATTTCAGGTTGAGACTAACTCCCTTCCCTGGAATCGTTACAAACAATAAGCCTGCTTACTGTATCATCAGTGGAGGGGCAACTAGTTCCAGTCATTGCTCCTCTTGTTCCTGAGCTGCAGCTGCCACAGATTGCTCTGCCTAACTTCTCACTCCCTGGCTTTTTTAAATACCAATCTCCACTTGGTAGGCTTAATACCCCCTCAAAACCTTACTTTCATCCTGAGAATTTGTGGGATTTACACTACAGAGCATAAAAGATTTTGCAGATGTGACTAAGATAACAGGCTTTGAGATGAAGGGATCATCCTAGAGTATAGGTAGGCCCAATACAAATACATGAGTCTCTGAAAGCAGAGAACATTTCCTACCGAAGTCAGAGAGCAGTGGCAGCATGAGAAGAATCTGCATATGCTTGCTGACTCTGAGATGTAGAAGCCCTGTGCAAGAACCTGAGAGAGGCAATCAGGAGCCAATGGCAGTCCCCAGTAGACAGCCCACAAAGAAACAGGGACCTCAGTTCAACAGCCAGTTAAATTCTGGCAACAACATGCAGGAGCCTGGAAATAGATTCTCCCCTAGAGCCCCTTGAAGGGAATGCAGCTTTGCCAATAACTTGACTTCAACCTTGTGAGACTTGAAGCAGTGAAACCAATTGAGCCCACTAGACTTCCAACAACCTACACAACCATAAAATAATAATTTTGCTATTTTTAAATTGTTAAATTTGTGCTAATTTATTTTAGTGGCAATAAAATAAATCACCTTATGTTCTCCAAAGTCTAGAGATCATAAACCAGCTTTTCAGTGGTTCTCTGAAACCCTTCTCTCATTTGCTTAAAATGAGGTAGAAATACAGACAATGGGAGAGGAAAAATTTCAATGGGTTCCAACTTTTCTTTGATGGAATTCTTACCCTCTCAACAATTCACAAGTCTTCCTTTGTATCTTTGGGATCAGGATTACTGGATGAGTTTTTGGGTCACCATTTAGCAAGTTTCATCTATAAGATGGGCATTTAACAACATTTATTTTTAGATTTTCAAGCCCTGCTAACACTGAGCTAATAGAAATAGTCTTATTTTAACATCTTCATACGTACACCTATCAGTAGAATTGCTTTCACTTTTAGGTTTAACATTCTGAAAACATGTTGGATATATTGGGGTTGCTGTGAAAAAAAAACAAGTGACAAGTGAGGGAAATTGAGGTCCTAAGGAGCGAACTCACCACCAATGTAAGAAGAGAGCACAGGAAAAAAGCTAAATTATCTATGACTTGAGTTAATGTGGATGAATCCACACTTCCAACTCTACACTGGACATATTAGGACTCAAGTGGTGTGAAGAAAAGCAAACTTGTATTCAGAGGTTCTGGATGAGGACCTGATCACAGGTAAGCACAATTTTGTCTTCCTACAAGGGTTCCTGCAAGAATAAAATGAGCTGACACCATGAAGCCGGAGTAAGGGCAACAGCTAAACCCTTCTTCTCTGAGTTTTTAGGTTTCACAGCTTGAATTTCTTACCGAGAATAGGGATGAAACAAAGAGAGGAGGGAGTGACAAAGTTGTGACAGAACCGTGGTCTGTGTGAGGATGGGGGCAGGACCAGCAAGACTCTGTTCCCAGAGCCGAGCGCCTCATGCTGGGCAGATTCTGGGTCATTTGCGCGTCTACGGCCTGAGGAGGAGAGGAGGTAAGCAAATGGGAGGCAGTGTCTTACATTCCACGGCGCTGTATTTAAAGACCACTCTGGATATGACACCACAGACCCTAACAATGTCATTCAGCTTCCTCTGGGCAGCAACACCTTTTAACTGAATGATTGCTATGTGTGGGCCTATGACTTTCACTCTAGAAAGTGATACGTTAGTGATGCTGTACCTGGATAAGGATTATACAAGATCATAGATAGAATCCCCTTTCTGCTAAAAGCTCATTTATTCTGTAAACTGAAAGGCAGCTACATCATTTCTAGAATTCTGCTTTCTTTTCATATTCATTAAAGAAAGAAATAAATGAATATAAAGTATCAAAATATTAATATACAGCATAAATACCTAGATATAGAAAAGCCTTCTTCATGGGATGTTTGAGCTGCAATACCTCAAAATTGGAACATTTCAATGCGTGTTTTATATTTCTCATATTATCTATCATAGACCGCCAAAAATATATATAAGATCATCAAGCCTCATCAGATAATGCCATTCCTAACATACAAAATAGTGTTCAATAGTAATTTGTTGAATCAATAACTATGGAAAAATGCAAACTAAGCATTTAAAATATTATGCTACAGTTCTTTTTGCTTCAGTTTCTGTCTAATGAATGAGGAAGGTCACTGCAAGAGCATAGTGCCATCAGGAGATTTGTATTTTAACAGTAAGTGCCAAATCTTTAATGCCAAATAGGACGAGATGGAATGTAAAATCACTTATTATTACCATGTTGTTGGACTCCATCACCTCAGTATTACTCTTCAATTGCTTGGTCTCTGTGGATCTCTGACTCCTTGTTATCTCCAATTGGAACGTCCTGCAAATCATCCTGCTTGCTTTATCCTCTCTCACCTCAAAGTAATCCTGTCATCTTGTTCCAGTTAAAGCCACTTCCACTAAGCAGATCGTGGCAAATTATCCCTCCATCTACCCCTGTTTGCTCTTTAGGAAAAATTATCCTATGGGAAAGTGAATGTTACAGACACTTTTCAGAATGTATGTATTTAATCTGAAATTTTCTTGTCTTCCAACATTCTCCTAAGCTGGTTACCTTTGTATTGGAGTCAACTTAGATTCAAGGAGATGGAGGTTCTGAGTTTCTTCTTTTGACCAGATGGAAATCATTACATCAGAATGCTGATGACTGCAAAATCTTGGACATATTGTTTTCACAATTAGGAAACGGCAAACACAAAGTTCTTCGGTGCAAAGCCAGCATGCAAGTTTAGCTTCCATTTGCTGCTATAAATTTTGTTCTCATTGCTGCCAGTAAACACCAACTGTTCAAGTGAAATAGTAAATCCAAATGTGCCTGTTGGATGAGAGGAAAAGTATAATATGCTGCATAAATGCTGATGTAAAAGGATTTTTCAACACAGTAAATGGGGGTAGGGGAAGAAACAGAGAAAGACAGTTAATTGAATGTAGCTCTCTCTAGGAACTTCTTAGCTGAAAGCACTAAAAAGGCTCTTGATCGAAAGTTGATCCAATACACTATGTAAACAAGGAAAATAAAAGCAGTTATCATCCTTGATAAATGTTATCATCCTTGAAATGTCAGATCCCAATCCTACCTTGAGCATTCATAGGGGTTACCAGAGAAAGCACACACAGGTTGCACAAGTCAGGGTGAGGGATCCCTCAGTGATCACTCAGAGCTGATGGAAGTACATAGCCACAAGTTGTTTTCTAATGAGCAATCCAATGCTGAAAGTCAACATCAGTATCTAGTGCCTTCTGTGATAAGAGGATTGAGTGACCTTCCATTTCACAGATTCACTTTGAGGCTAATCACCAGATGTCTGTGCTTAGGTCTGTCTATGGTTTAACTTAATGGATTTATGATTCAGGGAATGAGTTTCATAATCAATTTCCTTAATTTCATCTAGATTTTACCTTATTTTATAAAGAATTTATTTTCTTTCTCTCATTTTCGTTTTGCTGAAGAAAGTGTTGGTGCCTCAAAGCAAGCTGACCTGGGTCTAAGGCCTTGATTCCATTTTTAGATTCCCCCAGCCTGGTTCTCTTGTGGGCAATAATACCCAGCCCTTGGGTTGTTGAGAATACACACTACAACACATGGCACTAAGCAACTGGCACAGTGCTCACTTCATCAACACGTACACTAAATAACTGGCACAGCCTTGCTCATAAAAAAAGTTCTGAATAATAATATCAGTTCCCCTCCCAGATTAGACTTTGCAAAGAAACAACTAAAAGAACATTTAAGGCAGTTCTTTAGTATAATTATAATGAGGTTCCAGGCCAAAAACCGAGCGGTAAAGAGTACCCAAACCAGAATATTTCAGCATCTGAGAATGGCTTGGGCTTATTTTCATGGCAAAAATAAACAAGGTTATATAAAGCAGTCTTTTCCTTTTTCCTTCATTTTCATATGGAAAGCATTCTCAGAATGATGGTTAAAACTTGCCTTTTGTAAACCCTAAGATATGTGCAAATTTCACAATGAAGTCAAGGAAAACTGAAAGTCTTAGATGAATATATATATATGGACAAGGTACTGCCATCAAAAGTAAAACAGATGTTGATATCTCTAATTCTTCCATATGAAGCCACAGCTAAGTGTTTGATTTGTTATTGTCATTCAATTAACTGGTGTGTCAATTAATTGGCCAAATTATTTTTGCTTAAATGTTCACATTTCAGTGTTATGCAATCCATGTTTTTATAAACATGACATATATGTGAGTTCAGAGAAAGAAAAGCTGTTCATTCCCAGAGTCCAGATTTATAATGATTTAAAAATATATAACAAAGTGTTAGTTTCTCCTTATGGTTACTTCTGAACATGTGTAAATTATCAGTCTGTGTCCATTTATTCCCATAGAAAATAATACCAATGGAGACACAACTAAGCCAAGTTGAGCCTTGCTATGTTGGTTTGAGGAAACATAGGCCAACTGAGGGTATGGAAAACTCAAGAGAAAGGAAGTATAAAATAGTAATAAAAATCCTTAGAAACAGTTTCCCTTGGAAAAGACATCCCAATAACCTCCTACATTAATAGACCAGAAGGGACACATATGTGTTGTACGAATGACACAGTAAATGAAGCCAAAGGTCTCACTCTGATCACTCAGTCCAACCTGAATTGAAACCTTATGAAGGAAATCATGGTTTTTGACTCAAAGAAGCTCAAAATGGAAATAGAGGTACTAAACCTAATTGCCCGCCATCAACTGCCTGAATCTTTTTACACTATTCTGGCAGAGAGATCATCTATTTGACACTCAAACATCTCCAGAAATGTGAAACTCACCCATCTACATTTTATCTTTGAGCAACGTTATTAGAAAATGTTTCCCTATTTTGGATCAAGTGCTTTCTCTGTGATTTCCATGTGCTGTAGCAGTTCTATTTCTATCGCTCAGAAGTCACATCCAGGCAGAATTTCACTTCCCATGGCAATTAGTCTTATGATTTAGTAATTGCAAATTAGACGCTGACATTTAAAAATTGGAAAATTACCCACATATCCATATTTTTAACTCTCTTGAAATTTTGGAATCTCTGGAAACAATGGGCCTGCATAATAATTTGTTGAGTTGAGCGGCAGTTAACACTTGCAGTAGGGCATATTCTGATTTGTTCTCCATGTTCTTTACTACACCTTATTACCTTGAACCAGCCCAGTTTCTTCCTTTTATGATATTTTGGTATTTGTAACATCTATTTTTATGATCCACTGATATTTTTAGTACCTATTGTGTCTCTGCTAAGGCTTATTTTAGATGATTTATCTTCAGCTCCCTTTTACTCACCTTTACAGGATGAACCTAAGGAATTTCTAATGCCTGGATCTGTTGAGTGAGGCTACACAAGGGAAACTGACATTGATTCAGCCAGTCTTTCAAACAGTCCTCAGTATTCTGTTGAGTTAAATATGTAGTTAAGACCTTTGAATCATTTTAGATAGGGTGAAAATGAGATGCAGAGGGAGGATGTTGTAAAAAGTCTGTAAGAATGGCAGAATTTAACATCTCATTCCCGCTAAAAACCTAGCTCTAGAGAGTTGCTCTTATTTGCTACTATGAGTCCTCATAAGGACTTAGGCACTTGGAATACCAAAGCCTATAGGCAAGAGGTTGGTTTTCCACTTTCTTTAGTTGCCCACATAATGTTCTATTTCTTTGCTTTTAAAGAAATTTGTATCTTCAGACATCTGCTGTTGTCTTGCTGTCAATTGCATGATAGTCCATGTTCTGAAAAGGTAAAGAGTGCTTGTTTTGTATTCTTGCAACTTCACCAACTAGCTGGGTGGCCTTGGGAAGGTGGTGTAACATTTCTGAGTCTCAATTTCTCCATTTGGAAAAGGGAATGGTAATAGGTAAGTCCTATTTTATAAGAAAGAAATGAAATAATGTACACAAAATGTATAGAGCAATCTGATTCATAATAATCATCTACTAAATGTTAACTTTAATTGGGCCTCAAATATCATTGCATCATATTGTCACAGACTACTCACATGGTGCCTCAGCCTTTCTCAAGTGCAAACAAATTCAACTTTCAACTGCTAGCATGTATGCGTCTTGCCTGAATGCCTTCTCTCACACCCAGTTCTTTATGTTCTTATATCCCAGGGTAAGTTAGAAGTGTTGGAGATTTAACAGCTCTCTTCCCTCTACTAATGACATATTCAAGTTAGTATCTTCTTTTCCTTGCAAGAGATAATATTCAAGAGCATGTACTATATGGTCTACAGAGTTTCTCCTAGTGGATTTGGCTTCAGTTTCCCATAGTTGCCATAACTTGTTTACCAGTGCACACTTTATTGAAAGTCTTGCTGTTCCTGTCTCCTTTCTCCACTCTCTTACCAATACTTCATGAAGTTAACTGCAAAATAAACCATTTACTTTCAAAAACATTTCAGTTTCTGCTTCTAGGGGAATGCAAGCTAAGTTTATTGGTATCAAAAGTCATCCTAGGAGGCAGAACCTTATAATGGATTCTGGATTCATGTCACTTTCTTGTCAACTAACAAAGCAAATTTCATTGCTGATGGTGAGTGGCATGGTAATGATTCCCAGTATACTGTAGCATTAATGATTTGAGTGGGATATAGGTGGAAGGTAACAGCCCTGATATACTGTAGCATTCATGACGGATTTGGATAGGATATAGGTGGATTGGTTTATGCAACACTACTAGCATTTGAAAGATAATTGAACATTCACAGTTTATGATTTACCTTTTGTGATACCACATAATATTTTCTGAATCAATGATCTTACTCCCCACATGGATGGCACATAGCCATAGTATCTACTCACCCTACTCCATATCATATCAATCCAAAGCTATGAGTCTGTTAGAAAGTTAGAATGGCATTTCTGCAGAACTTGTGTGCTGCCATCTAAACTGTAGTAATCTGACTCAATAGCTGAGGAGGACACAATGTCCCCAGAGGGACATTTTTCATGTGTTCAAGAACTAAATGGTGGGAAAAGGTGTGGTTCCTTACATCCCTCACTTCCAGTCAGTCACGTGGGCAACTGATATTGTCTGCTCCCCAACTCCTTCCTATGTGTAAGTTTGCTAGACTAGCAGCTCTGATTGCCAGATGGGAAGTGGAAAGATCTTCTGCCAGTGGACACAGTAAGAATAATGTCAGCTCTAAAGAAATGACCGCTGTCGGATGATTTGGGATTCCTCATGCCAATAGAGCAACAGGTGAAGAAAGAAGCTGGCTAGTTATCAAGAAAGGAGTCATTATTATATTGTAGGAGCACAGGGGAGTGTTCTTGAGTGTCAGGGGGATTTACTGGGATAACTTCAGGTGCTTTCACGCCTGACATTACCCAAATGAAGAAAGTGTGGATTGACAGAGACAAAGAAACTCAGGGGTCTTGGCCTCTCAGACATGAAGGCCTGGGATCACAAGTATCAGTTATGACTCAAGAACTAGCTAATGTGAAGGAATGATAACCTAATCCGCTAGGCCTTTTGTTGTATGCTCCATCATACAAGTGACATTTAATTTTGTAAAAAACTGTCAAAATGTTTTCTAAAGTGGCTGTACCATTTGGCATTATCAATAGTAATTTCAAGAGTTCCAGTCGCTCTGCAACAGCTTTTGACCTCATTGTTTTAAGATTTTAGTTTCCAAAATGGTGGAAATTTATTGTGTCTTAATAACTAGTAATGTTAAGTAATTTTTAATATATTCTTCTGCTTTCCATATATGTTCTTTGGTGAAGCATCTAATACTTTTGCTCATTTTCATCGCTTTTAGTTTATTTTTATCTGTCAAAGTTCTTTACATACTGTGGATGTGTTTTCAAATACTATTTTATGCCAGTTGTGACTTGTATATTCATTTTATCTTTCTTAATGGTAATTTTTAAAGAGTAGTGTATTTCATTTTGATGAAGTCTTGCTTATTTTTCTTTCATATGCCATGAGTCTGGTGACCTAGCTGAAAGCCTAGGAATTCTCAATGCTTGCAAAGATTTCTATATTTCCTCTAGAAATTTCTTATTGTTGGATTTTACATGCAGATCTATATTTCATCTTGGGTTTATTTTGCATATGAGGCAAGAAATGGGCTGAGGATCATGTTTTTGCATATGAGTATATGTGGTTTCAGCACCATCTGTTGAATAAAATGATCCTCTTCCATTGCATTTCTTTGGTTATTTGAAAATTAATTTTGTATTTGTCAATCTATTTTGTATTTAGTTCTATTTCTACCTTTGTACTCATAAGCACATTCTCAATTACTTTATAGATAAGTCTTTAGATGAACTTTCTTCTTTTTCAAAATTCTTTTTGCTGCCGTTTTCTTTTGCTTTTCCATATAAATTTTAGAATCGGTTGATTTCTAAAATCCAACTTGCTGGAGTTTTGACTGGATTATATTTAATTGACAGACCAATAACTGCCATTTTACCAGAGTGAATCTTTGTAGATACCTTTATCATCAAACCATTTATTTTGTCTTGGATTATAAAACCAGCCACCCAGGTACCTGCTTTCTTTACACAGGTGACCTCATGACTGCTTCTGCACTGACAACAGTATTAGCTATTAGCAAATAATCCATGCTGATTTTAACTCTACAGGGCATAGTATCACCTGCTGTGTAGTGAAATTATGGGCCCAAGTGTCTTGACCATGTTTATTCTGCAGTGCCCTCTTACTCTGAATAGGATAACCTGCTCTAGCACTCGATACTAAACTCAACCATGTGACTAGCTCTGTCCCACAAAATTTAGCAAGTGCAACACAAAGACTTGAAATGGTCTTGTGCTTTTTTCATTTCTTGAGAATATGGCTGCTAAACATGAGAGACGTGTGAAGGAGAACCAGGTTGTCCTGATCATCCCTCTCAAGGGCAACCTAGCTAAGATGAGAACTAGTTGACACTTAGATATGATGACATACCATCCAAGAGCAGAATACCTGACTAGCCAAAAATTCCAAATGTAGTATCTATAAACATCTATTACTATATACCATAGAAAGTTGGTGTTTGTTTGTTACATAGTGTAATGGTTGACACATCATGTCAACTTGAGAAGTTAGAAGCTTAACTAAGTGACTCAGCAGTTCTACATCCTGGGGTGTAGAGGATCCACCATAGGGCAGATAGCCTGCTTACAATACAAGGCAGAAAAAGAGGCTTTCTTCTCCCTTCTTTGCTTTTGTTGCTTTTGCTGTCTTTTGCAGCCTTGAACTATTGCCCTTCAGCATGCCACCCTGCCTTGGAGTAAGCTGATTACAGTCTGAAACCTCCACAAGCTATGAACTAAATAAACCTTTCATTCCTTAAGTTTGTGGGTCAGGTATCTTGTTCAGCAATGAAAGAAAAGTAACGAAGGCACACAGCATCATCATGACAATAGATAACTGACATGTTTGGGTAATAATAAGCTCTTTAAACTTGTTATAAGTAGGATCAAAGAAAAATTTAACAGGTCTGTAGCATTCTATAGACAAATATAGCTATCTTCATGAGTTAACCCATTTATTGAAATTTTTTGAATTTTTGCATGAAATTCATATGTTACCTAGAAAAATTCAAGGAACAAGATTTGACGAGAAAATATTTCATTATGTTCTCTTGTTATGGATGTTCCAAAAGTGAACCATTAGGTTATTTTGGTCTCTTGGTTTTTTTTTTTCTGTCATTCTTGATAACAAGTATTAAAGAAGTTATAAGAGAAATTTTCTAACATCTTGTTAGAAAATTATCTCTAATCTTCAGTCAAATGAAATTCTTAAACTTCTTTATTCCACTTATTTTTATTTTTAATCACAAAATTTTGTGTCTTAATCCTTTTAGTAAATGATTATCTGAACTATGTTATAGGAATGGTTCTAAGGAAAGGGTCAACCAAAAATGGGTAACTATTTTTCCTGAAGTCTTAGAATTATTTGATGAAATGAGGCCTTTGATTTTTAAAATTTTTAATAGGCATTCTTTGGGGAGCAGGAATGCCATGGCTAAAAGGTAACAGCCATAAAATTTAAGACACATGTGTGAACTTCAAACTACTCACTCGCCTGCAGTTGAAATGCATGCTACTCCTTCCTGCTGTACCTGGAGCCATCCCAGAGGCTGTGCTGGCAAAGGATGCTGCTCCTGCTGTATCCTTACTGTGTGGAATCATTGGCTCAGAGCAAACGGAGTGTTTAACCCACACTAAAGTACCTGTGCAAGTATTAGATTTTGTGTTTCTCAGGGCTTTGACATCTAACACATTTCTAATCAGTGGGGTGTGCTCAGATCAGAGGTCCTTACCACTAGCTTCATTTTGCACAATTTAAATTCTGGGGTTTCTTGTTGGGAACAAATATAGACAGACCCACTACCATGCTGCTGTCTAGGCAATGCCTCCTTGAAGAAGGGACTACATACAGCACATAGGGACAAAACCCGGCTGTCCATTACCCAGGGCGGCCCAGGGTAGTTGAGACCTTGACCCTGGTAGTTATTGTATGTGATCTGTTTTGTTAACTCATCCTTACCTGACTCTTTGATAACTTCACCATTTACTTACAAATGACACTATCATTCAAAATAGATGGGAAAACCAAATTTGTTTAGATGAAGTTCTTAAGAGAAAAAAGAGAAAGCACTATTCTCTGTTCTGCCAGGCGAAAGAGTTTACTATGCTTAGTCAAGTTATATTTTTTTCTGTGACACAAGTCTGTCATAATTCAAAGATGATGGTCAAAAAAAGTCAGGGTTTGTAAAATATTCTAAAAAAGCAGGGTAGGCTTAAGCTGAAAATATCTGCTACTGTGTTTACATGAAATGAAAACAATCAAAGCACCTTTGATAAATGTACCATGGTGTCATACACCCTTGGGTTCAGATAACTTCTTCACTCTTTCCCAGCTGGGATACTGTAATGTCAGTTTCCTCAGATCTGTAATGGGAATAATTGTAAAACTTCCATCATGAGATTGTAATAAACTTTAAAAGAAAATAATCTATAGTGTGTTTGATCCTATATATAACTAGTTAATTCCTCAATAAATGGTAATTAACATTATTAATATTGATGTACCACTATTTACAAAGAGAATGCTGATGATGTCACATTATGTCAAAAATAACCAGAATACAAAGCCAGCTCACAGCATAAATAAAATTATGCTATTAGTGGTTTCCTTTTCTATTTTCTAAATTTTATGCTATATTATACTATACTTATGATTAAAATAATTAAAAATAAATGAAAATTATGCACAATATGACTGATACAGTATTCTTACCAAATAGTTTCACTTGAACCCAATCACTAGGAAGCAATCACATAAAATCCAGACAGTGGGACATTTTCGAAGATAATTTTCCTGAAATTGCCAGAAAAATAATTTTTTAAAAAAGCACAAGTCCAAGAAAACTTAGAACTGTACTTTAGTAAAAGAGGCCAAAACAGCAAGCAAATACTTTATGTGAATCTTGATTGGATTCTGTACCAGACGACAATGTTTTGGGAAAATTAAGAAAGTTAAATATGACCTTTATATTAGATACTACTTTGTCTTAGGTTCTTGTTGCTGAGACAAAATATCCAAGTCCCATAAGTTAAAGGAGGAGAGGTTCATTTGGCTCACAGTTTGTACAAGAGTCAATTCATAGTCTGTTGGCTACAAAGCAGGGTACATGAAAGGTCGGGGGTTTAGCTCAGTGGCCTAAGTGCCTGCCTGGGAAGCACAAGGTCGTGAGTTCAATCCTCCAGTGCTGAAAAAAAAAAAAAAAAAAAAAAAGCAGGGTACATGGAAGAGGGCCACAGCAGAGGAGAAATATTTCATTGAAGGAAGAGAAAGAAGGCAACTAAGAGAAGATGGAGGAAGATAGACCCTTCTAGGCCATGCTTTCTTCTAACCTGGCTTCACCTCTCAACACTACATTTAGTTACAAACTCATCAGTGGGTTAATTCATTGATGAATATCACAACCTCATGATCCAATCACCTATCAAAATCCCCACCTATGAGTGCATGAGGTTTTGGGGGAATATCTAACTATAAACCATAACATTTATACTAATTTTTCTTAACTGTGAGACTAAAAAGTGTTACTATGTGGTAGAATGCCCTTATTCATAGGAAATGTATGCTAATATATTTGTGAGTGACATCATGATATTGGTTATATGTCTGCATCTAGAGATAGAGAAACAGAGAATGGGAGACAAATAAAGTAAATTAAATAAATTATAATGTTTGAAAGCTGCAAGAAATCTTAGAAGCCTTCTAATCTAAATGAGATACAGAGAAATCAAGTGAGCTAAGAGTTGGAGTAGATAGGGTCAAGGTGAGGCGGGAGACTGGGGTGTGACAGCCTGGCTAGGAAAGTGGGCATGACCTGCAAAGCTCCAGGTCACATGCCTAATCAGTTTCCAAAGTCCTGCACGTGTACTCCTCTGGAGAGCTTGAGATGTCAGCCTAAGGAGTGGGAGATTACAAAGAGATGGTACCACTGAGCTCTGTGCTACTGTTTTCCTTCACAGCAGTCTGCTCTCATGCTGTAGAGTCTACTTGTTTTTCTACTTTTACTCAGCCAAAACTCACTCTGCAGCACATATTTCTTTCCCAACCTTTAATAAACATAAAACCTCAATCGTTTTTGTACTTGTTTATCCAATTCTTTAAGACAAGAAGAACCTAGAAATTACCTCTGGAAGGTTGCCCTAAGGTTCTTAGACTTTTTGAGGCCTGAGATCTATCTTTGAGAGAAAAAAGGTGAGATTTTTTTAAAAGCTATATTAGTTAACATATTAATAAAAATATTTATGGCTAAATGTATTGTTTTTTACAATGATTTTGATCTGTTAAGTCCTTTGAATTTCACAAACCAACTGGAAACAATCTTACAGTCTTACGAGAAGCTTCATGGTGATTAATTTACTTAGTCTTGTTTCTTACTTTTACAAATAATTCCCCAGAGAATGAAACCATGATACTCAAATATATATCTATGGCACATATATACATATATGAGGTGTGATAAAAAATAAGGCAAATGTTGAAACTAAAAAGCATTACAGTAAAAAATGCATTGCCATTAATCTCTCTCAATCTCCTCCTTACTTTGAACACACTAATCCCATCATTTTTGCCACTTTCTGAAGCAGTTCTGGAAATTGTCCTTCATGACTGTTTTTACAAAGTATAATTAAAAATATGGATATGCCACTGATGAGTGCCATCTAACAGAACTGCAGGCTCATAAAAACATTATGGTGTATCCTTATCCACCTCTTTCATCAGATCTGGCACTGTGCACCTTCTAGATCTTCCTCAAATTCAAACTGACTATAAAAGGTAAGGTTTTTGCATTGATTCAGTACTTCAATTCAGCCATGACATTACAACTAAAGACACTCACCAAAAAGGACTCCCAGAACTGCTTCAAAAAGGAGCAAAAATGGTATGATAAGTGTGTTTAAAGCAACGGGGTTATTTTGAAGGCCATTAATAGCAATGTCTTTAATGTGATATAGTTTTTAGAAAAAAAATTAAACATTCATTGTATATGTTGATCACACTTCATGTATAAGTGCATGTAAATCTATGTTTATATATACCTATTCACTTATATTTTTTATTTGATTTGGTGAAATGCTTAGCACCAAATTTTTATTTCACTCCTTTCTTACTATTTCTTATTTGGTTTAGCTGATAATACAATGATGCTGAGATTCAGTCCTCATCCTAAGGATTTATACTTCCTTGGAAACTGATGTGAAAATAAGCAATTTGAGTAAAGTCTTATAATGGATACCAGCAAAGTGCAAAGGAGAAGGATGAGAGATATCTAATCCTAGGTTGAATGAGGGAGGCCTGAGAGACAGCAGAATGCAGGGAACAGCTTCTTCCTCAGAGCTGCCTGGATTCTGTCTTCAGTATCAGGCGACATCAGTGAGGCAATGCCCTTTGCTCCTCACTTTGTTGTTTTCAAGTAAGGAGTTAATAAGTAGGTGGGCAACCGTAAGACTCTCAATTCTCTTGATTTTCCTGCCAGCTCCAGGGTCATTTGTGCAGACAGGAAGGGTGTGTCAATTTATGCGTCTCTGAAGAGTAATTAATGTTTTAGAAAGACTGATAAGAGCAGGAAATTTATTGAGTTACAAGAATAAGAAGAGAACCATTTGGGGACATTTCCTTTCTACCCACCCACCCTTAACATCTGGATAGAGTAAAACATTAGAATGAAACTGCTCAAATATCTTGCTGGTCATCTTCAAACTCATAGTATGCAGAAGACTTTCAAAGGATCAATGTGGGTATTCCAAACAATTCAATGATTTTTATCATTTCAAATCAAAATGCCCATTCTGAGTAAATCTACTCTAAATTGTTTATAGAGTGTTTCCCGCAATTGTCCTTCAGTGTGCTCTCAGTTCTACAGCTTGAGTACATCCGGCATGCCCCCAACTGTTTCAGCTCTACAGCTCCAAGTTTCAACGAAATGAACATGGCTGACCCAGAGCTTCTTTGCTCAACTCTTTAGGGGAGCAAGTGTTGTAAGCTCACCCTAACTGAAAATGCCACTTAGCACAACTCTGATATTTGAACCTTAAGAGCAAAAACAGTGAAACATAGGGACAAGTATCATTTAATTGTGGAATTCACACTAAGAATGAATATACTTATAAGTGATTGCTTACAAAACATATTTTTTCACATATTTTATAATTCTCCAAAAGAATCAAATCTACAGACATTGCTGCACTGTTTGCAGAAAAAGAAAACAGTGAACACAAGGAGATCATCCCACATGTGTCCAGGGCATCAGAGTACACCTTCTGCTTTGCTTGTAAGTGTGACCTGCACACTGGAGGCATGCATCTGAGAAAGGGTATGGTGAGAAGGGATTCAACAAGTACTAAAATTGGACATACTTGGGAAAAAGCAAAATGTATTATATACTTACCTGTCTATCTTGGAACTGCAACAGGCAAAGAAAGGCAGTCTATAACAAGTTTCCTCTTGAACAGATGACAAAACTTGTGTCTCTCTTTAGAATAATCAATCTGTAAATAAAAATGTTTTACAGGGGAGTGAGTTGATTAAAGAAATAATTAAAATCACTTGGAGAGAAGGTTGGCAAATAGATTAATAATGATACTGGCAGGGAGCATATTCTAGGCTAGAAAAGGATGAGAAGTGTCTTGGTTACTTTTCTCTCATTGTTGAGACAAAATACCTGATGCTCAAAGTAAAGGAAGGAGAGGTTTATTTCTTACAGTTTTGGGGGTTTCAGTCCATACTTAGCTGGTTCCAACTCAGGGAGGCATTGCTGAGGGTTCATTGCTGCTGCAAGTGGCAAGAGCCAACCCAGCAAAAGAGGGAAAATCACGCTTCCTTCTGGACCTTACTTTGTATGTTGGCTCCGCCCCTGGGCCGGTGCAGAACTCACAACCACCAATCTCAGCACTAGGCAGTAAACCAATCACAAACACTAGATTCACCTGTTTCCATGACTACATGAGGCTTTGGGGCAGGCACCTAGATACAAGCCATAATAAGAAGTAAGTGTGTGTGTGTGTGTGTGTGTGTGTGTGAGAGAGAGAGAGAGACAGAAAAGAAAAATATGAAAATATGAAAGCGTGAAATAGAACAAGAGTGACTCCACTCTACAAACTTTATTGCCTCTAATTCCAGGGTGAAAAGAACAGTAACCAAAAATGTTTTAAGAAATGATGATTTCATCAGAATACACTTTATTCTCTAAAGACACTATCTGAAAATAGAAGCACTATTTATGTGTATAGGATGTTTAAATGATGCATCTTCATATGGTTATTGTAGATCTAGATCTTGTTTAAATAAACAGACTATGCAATGAGAACAGATTATTTTATTCAGCTTAGTGTAACTAGGAAGTCACTGTCATTTGGTAGAGATTCATAGACAGGTAAAGGAGTGGACAAGCTCTATAATGAAAAAAGAGAAAGATTTGGCTGTTCCCTGAATGGAGCTTGTTGGCATGGGGTATCTGAAGGCTGTTAGCTAGAAGCAGTACATCTCAAGTGGCTTTTTTGGGGGTCATCTTTGACCCTTTTTAAATTGTTCTAAGTTGAAAGCAAAAGATTTAAAAAAAAAAAACAGAAAAACTTCTAGTCATTTACCAACTTCTGATTGTTCTGGGCAGGGATGGTGGAGTTGACCTTTATAGGCATACATGGTGCTATGGTTTAGTTACGGTTTGCCTCCCAAAGTTTCATGGTTTGGCAGCATGGTTGCAGTTTGGTGGTGTAGAGGTGGAGGAACCTTTAAAGGTGGAGCCTAATGAGAACTCCTTGGGTCATTTGTGGGTACTATCTTTAAAAGAGGATGCTGGTCTCCTGGCGTGAGCACTTATGAGAATTGGTACATATAAGAGCATATTTAAGCTCTGGGTTGCCTCCCCCGGCTTCCTCCTTGGCTTATGATCTCTTCCACACACATGTGCTCTAGCCAAGATGTAATATATCCAAGGGGACCTTCGTCAGGAACTGAGGTGATGGTGCTGAGAGAAAATTCCCAAGCCAAGCCAAACCAAACTGAAAGGAAGACTCTGCACTGAAGAGATAAGAAGGCAGTGTTTAATCTTTATGCCAGTGGACAATTGACTCTTCATTCCAGTGGACTGTTGTGGGATAATTCCACAAAGCCAACGACCCTGAGTTTACAGAGAGATTAGTTTATATAGAATTTAGAAGTGGGAGGTACAAAGCAAGTGACAAAATGTTAGATAATTGGTTACATACATTGATTCATGTACTGACAGGTGGGCTAGCCTTGAACAGATTTTTTGAAACAAAGGAATTGTTTATCATAATATGGAAACACTCTGAGAACAAAGGAGGGGGCCCTTACAGAGTGAGCACAGTTAGAGGCATTACATAATATAGAAACACTCCCAGGAAGGTGGGCCCTTACAGAGTATCCTTGGCTAGCCCAGGGTTCCTTAAGGTACAATTACTCTGAGTCAGCGCTTATTAGAGATGTGCACCTGGGCTTTAGACACCGTCAAGGTCAGTTGAATTCAGCAGAAGCAGCAGATCCAAAACTTGGTCAGAGACCTCTAATTGATCATGAAATACCTATAAGTTTGCTATTTTATAAATATGTTCTTACATTATAATTGTGCCCCAACAATGGCTGCACTAGGCCTTTGAACCTCCAAAACTGTGAGCTAAGTAAACCTGTTACCTTTATAAAGTTAACTTGCTTCAGAGATTTTGTTATAGTAATGAAAAATGGGTATCTATTCATGAATATATTAACCAATACAAGTTGCTATTGTCCATTTGCATACTCCTCCAGGCTGGGGCATGTCCCCAACAGGTATTTGGTATCTGGAATTATCTATTTTGCCTAGCTTCTTTCATCAATTTTCCCATCCAGTTTCAACATAAGGGGTAGCACATTAAAAGCCTCTGTATGGACATACCATGGTCCAGGGAATTTCTCTAGGTGTCTGCCTGATCTTCCACTCCAGTTATTCATCTCTTGCTTTGACTTCACAGATGCCCCTTCTCAGCTGGTCCTCTTGGTATATCTCCTTATTCTTAGACTTGATACTGATAGTATAATCCCACAGGAAACAATATCTGGTGGATCCTTCCACCTCACATCAGATTAGCCCCCCTAGAACTTCACCAATGGAATTTTACAGAAGGAATATCAGACAAGACTAATTTACAATGCTAAATTAAAACCAGAGAATACTGGGGCTAGTAGTCAATATATAGTACATGCTCAAAAATCAACTCAAAGCACAGAACCCATGGAGATAAAAACTAAGAATTCTACTATGAAAGAGGAAAAGAAAGTAAACCAAAGGCTGAAGGATCTATGGAAGCCCCATAGAATTGCTCTCTGGGCATGACAGAATTGAAATGCAAAGTTCACCTTTGGTCCTGTGGAAGAAATATAATTGTCTCATAGGTTCTTACTTGGAAAAGATTCCTGTTACAAAAGACAGGTT
>RJWT010001114.1:0-52031 GCA_004365215.1 Cuniculus paca
CACTGAGCTAGATCCCTAGCCCTTGTGTTTTTGAGACAGGGTCTCACTATGCCATTCAGACTGGCCTTGAGTTCACTTTGTAGCCCAGGCTGGTCTCAAACTCACAATGATCCTCCTGTCTCAGCCTCCCGAGTGCTGGGATTACAGGCGTGAGCCACCGCGCCCAGCTAAAACTTTGGTTTTTTTAGGGACTTTAATAGAGTAAAATCATGAGGTGAGAGGTCCAAGGTGGGGAAGAATGGGAATTCCTAAAGTGGGCATGAGGTGAGACAGAACTATGGTTAACCAATAAGATTAATTGCTCAGGTAAAATTAAGTCAGGGACAAATGGGGAAGTGAGTCACATAGCCAGCAAGCATGCTTATGGAGCAGTGACTCTTCCCTAGGGGGTCGAGATAGGTGACTCCTGGCTTCCTTTGGGTGCTAGAGACCTAATTAGAATATCAGTCCTCAGGAAGTGAGTGCATTTGTGTGATCTTTTGTCCTGAGGTCTGACCCACAGCAGGAGGTGTTCATCTCCCCCACAGTTGCAAGGTATCTGGGTTTTTGCATTGGCTCCTTTGAGGACCTAGCCCTGCCTGACTGCCTATAATAATTCTAACTAACTCAGCTGCCTGTAACAGAATCTAGCATACTTTTTATTTTCTAACATAGTCCATTATGTCCAGTTCTAGGAAAGTATTTCTTAGCAATGATTCCACTTCTTTTGTGTCTGATAGTACTGAAATACAGATGCCCCTTGATTTACAATGAGGTTACATGTCAATAAACCTATTGTAAATTGACAACATCTTGAGTCAAAAATGCATTGAATATACTTACCTGTCTGAACATTCTAGTTTAGCAACACAGTACACTGGAATACCAATTGTTTCCTCTTGTGATGGTAGGGCTGACTGGAAACTTTGATTAGCTGTTGCTGCCTTGGAGAGAGAGAGAAACAAAGGGAGAGAGAGAAACAAAGGAGGGAAGAGAGAGAGAGAGGAAGAGAGAGAGAGAGAGAAAGAGAGAGAACATACTAGTACATATTTTTAACCCAGAAAAGATGAAAATTCCAGCCAGGCATGGTGGCACAGGCCTGTAATCTCAGCACTCAAGAGACTAAGGCAGGAGGATTGCTGCAAGTTGGAAGCCATCCTGGAGTACATACCTAGTTGTCTCAAAAAACCCAAATGAACAAACAAAAAAACCAAACCAATCAAAGAAAACAAATCCCCAAATTCCAAGTATGGTTTCTACTGAATACATACCAGTGTGCATCTTCGTAAAGTAATCATAAGGAGCATTTCCACAGCATTTGCCTTCTATCTCTATAGTACAAAGTGTATGCACTTAGGTAAGGATGGAGGATGGTGGATGGCTAACCCTTCTGTGCTTGAGTGAAGTCTGTTTAACTGCTAGACACACAACCTTCTAAGGCGCTCCACACTTGCTTAAAGATGTACAAACATCAGGCCTAATTTTCTATTTGGGAGAAGCTAGGAGACCTGGAGGATGGGTTGAAGATAAACACAAACAAAAACATTGATTCATACAGTCATCTTCGCCATTCATTAGTCCCATAACATTCACCTAGTTACTTAACTGATAAGCCTCTATCACATTTTCTGTAAACTGAGTGTCATAACACACAGCCTGCTTACCACACAAGCTCCACTGAAGCAGTGTTGTAAAAACACTCCATAAAGATAAAGGCCATGTGCTCATGTGGAGGAATTCTTTTTGAGTGCTTGTCACCTGAATTTGCATTAGCAATTGCAAAGTGTCTCTTGTTTCCGTGCATTACAATTACTAATGCCTGGCTTGGGCTGCAACCAGAAGTGATAATACTTGATATTCTGATCATTATCTATTTAATAAGTTTCCAACACTTCTGTTTTTGGAGTTATTCTCTCTCCTAAATATCTTTATAGAATCATTTTCCCCACACAGAAATAGAAAACTGATTTTTCCTCACAGCTCAGTTGTGTGGAGTGGTGAATGTCTCCCAGTTCCTGGCAAGTGTAAATCTATTTTCTCTTTGTGTTTCAACTGCAGTCATCCTAAGTCAGGGCCACCTGTGAACTAATGGCTGTGACTATTTCCAAGCCTAATGACAGTGTGAAGTCCTAGTGCCTCTCCTTGCAACGCCTCCCAGACATCTTCCCACAGTTAAACCTACTGATAGATGGCAACAATTACTTAGCACAAATAAAGCTCTGGGAATTGATGATGAGTTTTTTTAGTTCTTCCTTAGAACCTCCCTAAGAGGATGGCAGATTAAATGCTGGTGGAGAAATTAAGTTCATGGAGACACCATGAGCATGATAATCACTGTTTCCATGGCCAAGGTTTGTGTGATGAATTCCTCTAGCAGAATCCTACAGGGCTGATTGGTTTTGACGTTAGTAATAAAGAGATTGTGAGAGCTCCATCCACACAATCAATGAAAGTGATTGGTGCCGGGAGCTTCTCAACACTCCACCAGTAAGCTAATGATTTCCAGAGGTGTTTTCCTCTGGCTGCTGCAAACATTTTTTTCCTTCGTCAATGCATATCTTAATCTTTTCCAAGGTGACACAGTGCAAGACCCTGAGCAGGGAAGTGACCTGCCCTGTCACTCAGTTAGTTGCCTGCAGAGCTGAGATATCAGGTTTTGCCACAGAGTGGGTGCTCCATATCTATGGTGAATGAATGGCTGAATGAATCAAAATCTAGTGCTTGCTCCCCCACCCTCAATACTCTTCAAGAAACTACCTGGAGGGCTAGAGATTTAGCTCAGTGGCCTAAGCGCCTGCCTGGCAAGCATAAGGTCATGAGTTCAATCCCTGGTAACACACACACACACACACACACACACACACAAAAAGAAACTACCTGGATTCCAGTCATGTTTCTACTCTTCTGAGCTGAAGTGACTTTCATCAAGCCTCATGAAGTTCTAGTCCTACACTATCATGATTCATGTAGCTTTGTGGCTACAAAGCACCTGATATGGGCCTGATCTACATGAAGATGAGCTATAAGTCAGTCACCAATTTTGAAGGTTTATGATGCAAAAAAGAACAACCTCTCATTAGTAAGTTTTACACTGATTATACATTGAGTTGGTAACAGTTTAGACATACTAGGTTAAGTAAAATACAATATTAAAATTAACTGCACTTTTAAAACTTTTTTTTAAAAGAATACAACCACACAAAATAAAGCAGAATAGAGTCAATCACAAGAAAACAATGAACATGGTACATGACTTCTAAACAGGGTAAAAGGCAATCAATAATGGCTATCATAATGGCTCTTGTTATCTTCAATATAACTGCCCATACCATCAGGGATAAATAAAAT
Organism: Cuniculus paca; assembly: GCA_004365215.1. Lineage (NCBI taxonomy): Eukaryota > Metazoa > Chordata > Mammalia > Rodentia > Cuniculidae > Cuniculus > Cuniculus paca. The sequence continues at coordinate 3,328 of RJWT010001114.1, forward strand.
CAAACAAAATAGAACAGAGTAAAACAGGTAAAAAAACAAAACAAAACAAATAAAGCAAAACAATGAAAGCAATACAGAACTTCAAGATACTAGTAAAACAGCAGTGGCTACCCTAATGCTTCTTATTATCTTCAGAATAGTTGCCTACATGTTCAGACATACTACAATCAAACAACACAGAATAGAGTAAAATCAATCAAAACAAAACAAGGAAAGCACTACAGGGTTTCGCAACAAGATAATTGGACATTCTCGATGGATGCAATTATCTATTTTGTTATCTTTGAAATAGCTGTCCATGGCATCATGTATAATAAAATCAAACAAAACAGAATAAAACAAAACTCATCAGAACAATGAAGACAATATGAGTTTCAAATCATGAAAATAGATTAACAGTGGCCATGTCCTTCCCTTTTTTAGGTAACTCCTCCTCTTTGACTTTCCCCAATATGTATTGTGTATTTTGGATCCCACTAACTCCTTTAGTTTGTTATACTAGGGGGACAACACAATGTTCACCCATGTGACTCCAAATCATTTCATTCATGAGCATGATCTCAAGTTGCCTCCGTCCACCTACAAGAGCCTTGAGATTATCTTCCTTTATAGCTGAGTAGGTTTCCACCACATAAAATGCCATGTCTTTCTTACCCATTCTGCAGTTGATGAATAAGCTACCCTAACTTTTTTTTCTGGCTCCTTGTCACATAGGGTATTGTTCTCTCTCCTTTGACTTTCAGTCCATGAATTTTCTTTCTAGTTAAATGTGTTTCTTGTATAGAGCATATTAATGGATCCTGTCTCCTGATCCACTCTGCCTGTGTTTCTTTCTATTGGTGCATTGAGGCCATCTACATTAATAGTTATGGCCCTCTTGCACTGCATTGTCTCTACCATGCTATTTTCCTGCCATTGGCTCCCTATCTTTCCTCTCCATTCAAACGACCTCCCCTGCCTGAAGGTCCCCCTCTGACATTGTTCCTGAGACTGTGGTCCTTTTTATCTCTCTCTAGAATGTCCTTTAGTATTCTTTGTAGGGTTGGTTTGGTGGTCACGAATTCCTTCAGTTGTTCTTTGTCATGGAAGTGTCTTGTTTCTCCATTAATTTTGAAAGAAAGTTTTACAGGGTACATCATTCTGGGTTGGAAGTTGTTTTCTTTCAGGACTTGCATTACTTCACTCCAGCCTCTTCTTGACTTGATGGTTTGTGTTGAGAAGTCTGCCATGCTTCTGATGGGTTTTCCTTTATAGGTGATCTGTTTTTTTTTTTCTCACAGCTTTTAATATTCTGTTCTTGAGTTGAATTTCTGGGATCTTGATTATATGTCTGGGTGTAGATTTGTTTTGGCTATGGCTAGCTGGAGTTCTGTATGCCTCACTTATTTGAATGTCACTTCCTTTTCCCATGCTTGGGAAGTTTTCCAAAATTATTTCTGTAAATAGACAGACTCCTGGTATTATTTGTCTTGACCCCTGCTTTTTCACTCACATTTTTAATTCTTAAGTTATGTTTCTTTGAGTTGTCTTGCAACTGTTGAATTGTTACTTCCTGGTTCCTTGTTATTTTTAAGAGATCTTTCCTTTTGTGATCATAAGCTGCAAACCTGTCTTCAAGGTTTGAAAGTCTATCTTCAGTTTCTTTCAAATGCTTTTGCCAGCTTTCAATGTAGTTTTAAATTTCCTGGCTATCTCTTTGAATCTGTTTCATGCATTCTAAATCTCTCTTATGTTGTTCATTCTAGGTTTCCCTCATTTTCTTATGCTCCTCTATTTTTTTAATCTGTGTCTTCTTTAGAGGTACTTAGCAATTCTTTTATTATGTTTTTCATTTCCTCTTTTACCTGGGGTAGTATTTCTGTTCTAATTTCTTTTATAGCCTCATGAAGGTGTTTCTTTACTTCAGTTGACATCACTTCAGACATTTCAGGTGTGCAACTCCTGATCTCTTCCGTGTTTACCTCTCCTGGACTTGTGCTGCTTGGATTGGATGCCAGGGATTGGATGCCAGAGATTGTCTTTTCCTTCTTTGTTTTGACGTATTCCTGGTTTCTTCCATACACATGGGTAGTGGGGTCCCAGGCTCTTCTGGCATTGGCTAAAATTTCTCTGAAGTGAGACTGTTTGGTTTTTCTAGCCAGTACTGGCTACGGGTATCTGATGGTGGGCATCTGTGCTTCTGGACTGAGCTGGGTACTGGCCCACAAAGGCCCTTGGAGTTTGCATGGGAGCAGAGCTGGCCAGCGCCTGCAGACCTAAGCTGGTTAGGAACCTATGGTGATGCTGTCTGGAATGCACACGGGATCAGGACTCAGTCCAAGCAACTTCCTCGGGTCTGCACCCAACCAGAAGCTGCTGGAAGAAGCTGGCAGCAGTCCTGGCCCCAGGTTTATCCTGCCCCCGGGCTTATCCTGCCCAACTCCAAAATGGCTCCTGACAAATCACTCTCTCCTGCAGGAGGACTGAGTCTTCTGCACTCACCACAAGCCAGCACAGACCTCCGAGTCTGCCACTCTCTTCCACCGCTGTGCCTCTCTGCAAAGACCTCTGGGGTTGCCAGCTGCCAATGTGACCATGCATCCCCAGGCTCCCACAGCTTCTCTCGAAGGGTGAGTCTGGCTCCAGGGTAAGGTGCTACCAGCTACCACCTTCTTCCCCATTTAAGTTTTTCTTTTTACTCTCTGTGGTCTTCAATTCACATTTTATATTCTTCCTGGGTCAAGGGGACCCACTTCCTTCCTTCTTGTCCTACCCATGATTCTATATTCCAGTATCTGAACTGTTTCTCTCAGTCTGTTTACTCTGCTGCTTACTCTTCTGCCATTTTCTTGGGAGTCTTTTTTTTTTTTTTTTCCTGTTTTTGAGACAGGATCTCATTATGTAGTTCAGGCTGGCCATGAACTCACTATGTACCCCAGGATGGCCTCAGACTCATTACAATCCTACTGCTTCACCCTCCCAAGTGCTAGGACTACAGGTGTGTACAACCATGACCAGATTTTTTTTAACTTTTTGAACGTGGTCATAAGTTAATTTAAAATTGTGTGTACAACTTGCATTACAGTTCTATTGGACTGCACTACAATCTAGTCCATAGAATTTTTGGAAAAAGAATTATATACTGAATGTTTGGTTGAGACATGGTCTCACTATATATATAGTTTAGGCTGGCCTTGATCTCACTATGTACCCCAGATAGCCTTGAATTTATAGCAAACCTCCTGCCTCAGCCTGCTGAGTGTTGGGATTATAGACATGCCACATCACACCTGGTTACATATTGAATTTTAACCTTTTAAAATTTTTTTAGTGCATGTTTGAGGTGCATAATGATTATATTAATTATGGGGAGTTAGTACATGTATATAACACATTTTCATTCTCTTTCTATCTCCTAGTTAACCTTTCTATAAATATAATTTCTTCAAGTTACCCAAGAACCCAGATAAATAATGATAAGGAGAACGTTTTTCTTTTTTCTTTTCTTTTTCTTTCTTTTCTTTTTTTCCCTTTCTTTCTTTCTTTCTTTCTTTCTTTCTTTCTTTTTCTTTTCTTTTCTTTTTTCTTTTTTTCTTGAGAGAAGGTCTCACTATATAGTGCAGGCTGGCCTTGAACGTGGCCTTATGCAGACTAGATTAGCCTTGAACTCATGTGATCCTCCTGCCTCAGCCTCCCAAATTCTGGGATTACAGGTGTGCACCACTGCACCTGGCAATAATTTTCCTTTCAACAAAAAAAGATACAACCCTCCCTCTTTTCCTACCATAATCCTTTCCCTAAGGTTTCAGTGACAGTCTCTTCAGTCACAGAATTGAAAAGTTGGGAAGTCTGTTGAGGTGTGAGTAGCTGGGGGAGGGAGGAAGTGAGACATCTCATCAGACTCACTGCCATCCCAGTCTCCACAAGCACAGAAACATGTGAACTGGAGAAGTATTTTTATAGTATACTTACAGTGAACCAGTTTTAATAAAAATAATTACTGTAATACATGACATTTTATAGAATTTTGTAACTTATCAACTACTTTCACATATATGTGGTATGATCAAAAACTATGGTGAATGCTTAACTTAAGAAATTTATTACAGCGAAAGACAAATTGCCATTAATTCCCCTCAGAATTCTCCCCTCATTTCCAACACACCTATCCCATCACACTTGACACTTTCTGAAGCAGTTCTGGAAGCTTTTTTTTTAAGTGTCTTTAGTCACACTGTTGTGGCTGCCTCAATGTCTTGCATTAATTCAAACTCTTTACCTTTCATGTTCATTTTGACTTTGGAAAAAACCCAGAAGATTCAGTGTCCAAAGTGCTGAATAACATGAATGAGGAGACACTGTGATGTTTTTATGAGCCTGCCTTCCTGTTGGACAGCACTATGTAGCAACAGTCACTGTATTTTTGATCACACTTCGTAGAGACACTTATCAAAGAATTGATCCCCAGCCCTACTTTGGAAAAACTATTAGTCTATCCTTCATTCAAAAGTGTTTCAAATTCTCAGTTCTTGCTTTGGCCATTGTGTGCGCAAGTGTTGATGGAGAAGTCAAATCTGATCTCCCCTATAAAGCAGGGAAAATCCTATGTATATTACAAGCTACTAGAGAGACTGAAGGAGAGTGCAGATAAAGATGTCAGCCACAGAGAAGATTTCTTTAACAACAACTATGTCAGATGAGGCCACTGATTCTCTCACTTTAGTGATGAAGAACATTTTCCATCCCAGTCTCTAGAAGGTCAGGATGTCCAAGAGGAAACAGCGATCTGTGGACTTAACTGGCATTGTGTCAATACCAAATGAAGCAATGGGTGGATATGCGCTTTGCATCACATAAAACACTGTGATGACACCATTATCGCCCTGCCTACCCATCCACACACACCTTTCTACCTTTATGATATAAGCCTGTCCTTCACAGCTCGCCATCTCCCTGAGGAAGACTTCTGGGACTGATCGGCAGGGTTTAATGGCCTACTCTGGGCTGTGGAACCTGCCATCCCACACTGATCACTCATCCCTGTCTGTTGCCTCCTGGCATTTGGAAGCCAAAGGGCAAATTCACAGTTCTGCTGTTTGCACCTCATGAGAGGTGTGGTTTCTGGCTCAGTAAGTGTTGACAGATACTGATGAAATTGAAGCCATTATTAAGAGCAGAGACTTCTGTTTCATGAAGTCTTTCACAAAGTTCCCCCATCCCTTGACCAGATGTAATCTGAGTGGTTTCTGTCATCTTGTCTCACAGGACTTGCAGCAAGGCATGTCACCCCTGGGAATGAGGGGTACAATGCCCTTGCTGGCGCTATGAGGAGTCCGTCAATGAGAAGGTGCTTTGAGGGACTGAGAGGAGCTACCAGGGGGAAAAGCTAGAACTGCTGTCTTACTTCTCTAACCTTTTCTGTGGCACCAAGAACACATTTTAGAGATGGAGTCAGAATTAATTCCCAGCCAAGGACCCCTTCCCTCCCTGCTCCTTCATCAGGCTCATCTTTCAGCCTGAGACCATAATCCTTCCCACCAGCTTCCTGTGGGGAACACACTCCCCAGTGACTGCCCAACATCCTCTAAGCAGTCGAGAGCATTCAGAGATACTTCTCTGCGGCTCTCCTGCGGAATTCCGATTTGCCTTTTAGGGACCAGGAGTGTTTTTTGGGCTCATACTGTCCCATTCAATAAATTGGTTAGAACAATTGGTGAAAGTAAAAGATTAGTATTTATTCTAGGGCCAAACAAGAAGAAAAGAAAAAGGAAAGGTGAAAAAGTGTGCTTTGAAAAAGAGAAGCTACACCCTGCATGTGGAATGGGTCACCACAAGAACAGGAAGGCAGTGGTGGCAAAGCCAATGGCTGACATCTTTTATATCTTCTTCCTGACATTAGAGCCAGTCTGTCCTGCTTGATCTCATGCTAGAAGATTGGTGTCAGGTGCCGGGCTCATCTCTGCAGTTGGCAAGTCAACTGTTCAGCCATGTTGCCATGTCCTAGTCTCCTGCTTCAATAGTGTCATGGGGTTGGTGCCTGCCCCAGCTGACGTAGGTTACAGCTGGGGCCACAGTAGGGGAGAATAACATATCATTTAAAGAGTCAAACTAAATGGCTTGCAGAATGCCTCTAGACTATAATCTTGTGTGTGTGTGCTCATTCCTAGTTCCCTAAACATGCAGAATCTTACGAAGTGATGCTCAAGTGGCTCTTAGAGGTCATCTGGCCCAGCTCCCTCATTCTCAAACTGGGAAACTGAGACCCAGAGAAAGTATGGGAAGAGGCAGGACCAGGATTTAAACCCAGGTCTACTAAACCAGGGTAGTGCTTCTTCCATTAACCCAGGCTGCCTCTGGAGATAGTGCATAGCTCTCTTCACCAGAGGGTTGGGTGAGAAGGTTTTTCAACTCTCTTGCTCTATCTCTTTCCTTCTTTCTTCCATCCTACCCTTTTTTCCTTCCTCCATTTTTTTCCTTGGTACTGGGGACTGAATCTAGGTCCTTTGCACTGAGTTATAGCCTCATCACTTTTTTATCTTTTACTAGTAGAAACAGGGTCTTGCTAAGTAGCTGAATTGCCCAGGCTGATTTCAAACTTGCAGTCCTCCTGCCTTGGCCTCCAGAGTACTGAGATTACAGGTGTGTACCACCATTCCTGGATTACTGTTTCTTTCAAATGAACTAATTGCTAAGGCTCAAAGTAAATCTATACGAACAACTGCAGAAACCCACAGCTCTAACAAGTATAGCCAAACACTTTGGTCAAAGCTACTCATGGCCATTGTCCAGATAATTACAAACAGGGAAATTCTGAAATCAGTAAAATTAGGAAGGTCTCAAACAGGGAAGAGTCATTAGCTGATTGACTTCAGGTGACTGAATAGATGGTGGTTCTGTTATGACAATGGTGCCCATGTTGAAACTTGAGAGTTATTCTGGGTTCCTTTAACTCCCCATCCCTTACAGACAATGGCTCATGCTGTCCTAGTGATTCTAAGCCTTAAACTGATTTCTCAAATTAATCCATTTCTACTCATATCCTCTGATACTCTCTTTGTTCAGGTGACTGTTCTTGCTGCTATGGATCACTACTACAGTTACCTCACTCACCTCCTTGCTTTTAGACCTGTCTCCTCCATCCCAGCCTCCACACCAAAGGCAAACTGTTCCCTAGAATAGGACATATCATCCCATCACTCAAACCCTTCCGAAGGTGTCACCTTGGACCTCTGTCTTAGGTGAAATTCTAACATCTTCCCAGGCTCTGGGCCTCATTTCTGGGCCTCATTCTCTACTGTCCCATCTTCATCCTCACATCCTATGCTCTGGCCATTCCAGGTCTGATAGTTCCTTGAGAAAGCCCTCTAGGACTTCCCCAAGTCTGAGTAGTCCCTGGGAAAGTCCTTCCACAGCATTCTAAACTCTTGCTATGACCATAGTGCATTACATGGTCTTTCTACTCCATGACAAGCCTCACAGGGCAGGGACCACCTCTACACTGATCTTCAATGTACCAAGCGCTGTAATGGGTAATACGATAGGTGCTTCATTTTTTAAAAAAGGTCTTACACAATAGTGTAGTATATGTTTTGAAATTTTGTTTTCTTTTTTCTCTTTGAAATAAAATGGATCTGAAAACAAACAAACCCCCACAATGGTTTCATGTCAATAGCATAGCTACTCAGAGCAAATGAGGTACACACACTCACAAACCCTGAACAGTAGCTGTCACACACAGTTGTCAATAGTCTGTTTTTCCATCCTTACCCCTTATCAGCTTTTATTCTTATGATCTGAGTTCTAAGTTCTGCTTCTAGTCAGTTAGTTGGTTCCTCTGGTTCTGTGTTATGCTTCCATAAGTTTGACTATATATCCCTAGTAAGCTAAAAAGAAAATTAGGAGTCTATGAACCCATTTCCCCTCCTTTGGCCACCTCCTCCTTGTCTAAGAATGGGGAGGCAGCAAGGTCAAAGTCCAAACTCCTCAACAAGGCCCCAGCACCATAGTTCAGGGGTGAGTCCCAGCTAGCCATGTGGGTCCTAGAGGTTCTGAACTCTGCCCAGACAGGAGCAAGGCCCCAGTGCCATACATCAGAGGTACACCCAGGCTAACCACGTGGTCCAGAGGCTCTGAACTCCTCCCAGCCAGGCACAGGGCCCTGGCAGTGCCACACTCTGGGGGCTCATCCCAGCTAGCCAACTGCGTCCCAGAGGTTCTGAACTCCACCCAGCCAGGCGCAAAGCCCTGGCACCACACTCAAGGGTGTGCATCCCTGCTAGTTGCATGGAAGATCAAAGCTCTTCCCAGCCAAGTGTCCCAGTGCAACCCAGCACAATCCATCAGGGTAATGCCCAGCCAGCCTCACAGGTCACAGAGCACAAGGCTCTGGCACCATAGTTCAGGGGTGTGCTCCAGCTAGCCATAAGAATATCGGAGGACTGAAGCTCTGCCCCCCAGTGCAGCACACCAGTGCAATCCACTGGGAGGGTGCCTGGCCAGCCACACGGGTCCCAGAGGAAAATGACAAAACAAAAGAGCAAGATGCAGTCTCAGTCCTCCTGCCCACCAAGAACAAACCCAGGACACATTAAAATGTAAGACATTGGACATTGCACAAATGAACTTTCTGAAATGATAGCAACTGAAGTAAAGAAACAACTCCATGAAGCTATAAAGGAAATCAGATCAGAAATAATTTCTCAGGTAAACAAAGAAATGACAAACATTATGAAAGAAATGTTGAGTGTATCTAAAGGAGATCTAGATAAAAAATAGAGGAACATAACAAAATGATGGAAACCTTGAATGAACAATACAAGACAATTAGAATGCATGAAACAGATTCAAAGGGATATTCAGGAAATTAAAAATTCCATTGAAAGCTGGCAAAACCACTTGGATGAAGCTGAAGATAGACTCTTGGACCTTGAAAACAGGATGGAAGCTTATGATCATGAAAGAAAAGATCTCTTAAAAATAACAAGGAACCAGGACAATAATTCAACAGTTGCAAGATGATGCAAAGAGAAAAAACATAAGACTGATAGGTGTCAATGAAGAAGCAGGGGTCAACACAAATGACATATGAAGACTATTTACAGAAATAATAGCAGAAAATTTTCCAAACATGGCAAAAGAATATGATATGCAGATAAGTGAGGTGTATAGAACCCCAATTAGCCATAACCAAAATAAATCTTCACCCAGACATATAATAACTAGGATCTCGGAAATTCAGCACAAGAACAGAATACCAAAAACTGTCGGAGAAAAGAAACAGATCACCTACAAAGGAGAGCCTATCAGAATCATGGCAGACTTCTCAACACAAACTTTTAAGTCAAGAAGAGCTTAGAGTGCAGTATTTCAAGTCCTCAAAGAAAACAACTTTCAACCCAGATTGATGTATCCTGCAAAACTATCTATGAAAATTGATAGAGATATAAGATACTTCCACGACAAAGAACAACTGAAGAAATTCATGACCACCAAGCCAACACTACAAAGAGTATTGAAAGATACTCTAGAAAGAGACAAAGATAACTACAATTTCAAGAACAACAGCAGAAGGAAACCACTAAGCAGGACAAACAATTAAACAGAAAAATTAGAAAACCAACAACAGAAAGGTAACATAACAGGGATAAATCTGTACATGTCAGTAATATCCATCAATGTAAATTGTCTCAACTCACCAATAAAAAGAAACAGACTGGCAGAGTGGATTAAGAAATAAAATTCAACAATATGCTGAGGACAAGAAACACATTTAACTCAAAGAAAATTCATGGACTAAAAGTCAAAGGATGGAAAACAATACTCCATGCAACAGGAACCCCCCCCCCCAAAAGCAGCGGTAGCTATTCTGTTTGCAGACAATGTGAATTTCAAACCAAGAATGATCAAAAGAGATAAAGAAGGTCACTACATACTTGTTAGGGGAAAACTTAAAGAAGAGATTACAGTCAGAAATATATATGCATCAAATATGGGAGTGCCCAACTATGTAAGACAAATCTTAATAGACATGAAAATTCAAATAAGTGATAATACAGTTATAATGGGGGACCTTAACACCCCATTGTCACAAAGAGACAGATCAACCAAACAAAAAATCAGCAAATAAATAACAGAACTGAATCAAACTTGTTAACAAATGAACCTAGTAGATGTGTACCAAGTGTTCCACACAACAACATCAGAATACACATTCTTCTCAGCTGCACATGGGTCATTCTCTAAAATAGGCCATATACTACCCCACAGAACATGCTTAAGTAAATGCAAAGGAATTGAAGTAATCCCATGCATATTATCTGACCATGGTGCAATAAAATTGGAAATTAATGACAAAAAACCCCACAAGAACCCCATAAACACATGGAAATTAAGTAACACTCTCCTAAACAATGAATGGGTCACAGAAGAAATTAAACAATATCTCCAATCAAATGAGAATGCAAATACAACTTACTGGAACCTGTGGGACACAATGAAAGCAGTTTTCAGAGGGAAATTTATAGTGGTAAACTCCCACATCAGGGAAATGGAACAAACACAAATAAACAACCTAATTCTACACCTCAAACTTCTAGAAAAAGAAGAGCAAGTCAAGCTCAAAGCCCAAAATTGAGGAAATTATAAACATCACAGCAGAAATTAATGGAATTGAAACTAAGAAAAAATACAAAGAATTAATGAATCAAAGAGTTGTTTCTTCAAAAGAACAAATAAAATTGATAAATCTCTAGCCAATCTTATCAAAAAGAGGAAAGAAAATACTCAAATCCATGTAATAAGAAATGAAGAGTGAAATTGCTACGAACCCTCTGGAAATACAGAAGATCATCAATACCTACTTTGAAAACCTTTACTCTCATAGGTTTGATAACACAGAAGAAATGGACAGATTCCTAGAAACATATGAATTGCCAAAGCTGAATCAAGAAGATGTAAAATTGCTGAATAATCCAATTTCAGTCAAGGAAACTGAAAATGCAATTAAAAACTTACCAATAAAGAAAGGCCCAGGTCCCAATGGATTCACTGCGGAATTCTACAAATAATTTAGGGAAGACTTAATGCCAACACTCCCCAAACTCTTCAAGGAAATTGAAAGGGAAGCAAGTCTCCCTAACTCATTCCTGGAAGCAAGTATTACCCTAATACTAAAAACAGAGAAAGACCCAACCAGGAAAGAAAACTACAGGCCAATCTCTCTAATGAACATAGATGCAAAAATCCTCAGTAAAATACCAGCAAATAGAATGCAACAAATCACCAAGAAGATTATACACCGTGATCAAGTGGGATTCATCCCAGGAATGCAGGGGTGGTTCAATATAAGCAAATCAATAAATATAATGCACCATATCAACAGAGCCAAAGACAAGAATCACATGATCAGCTCAATAAATGCAGAAAAAGCTTTTCACAAAATCCAACACAATTCATGATAAAAACTCTACAGAAAATTGGAAGAGATGGTCTTTACTTCAATCTGATAAAAGCCATATATGATAAAACAACAGCCAACATTTTACTAAATGGACAAAAACTGAAAACTTTCAACCTAAAATCAGGAACAAAACAAGGATGTCCATTATCACCACTCCTATTCAATATAGTTCTGGCAACATTAGCCAGAGCAATTAGACAAGAGAGAGAAATAAAAGGAATAAGGATAGGAACAGAAGAAGTTATCATTATTTACAGATGATATGATACTGTAAATAGAAGACCCCCAAAACTCCATTGAAAGACTTCTAGATGTAACAACCAAATTAAGAAATATAGCTGGATACAAAGTCAACACTCAAAAATCAATAGCATTCTTGTACACAAACAACAAACTCACTGAGAGAGAAATAAAGGAAACCATGCCCTTCACTATAATATCCAAGAAAATGAAATACTTAGGAATCAATCTAACAAAGGAAGTAAAAGATCTATACCTTGAAAATTATATTACTCTGAAAACAGAAATCGAAGAGGATTTCAGAAAATGGAAAGACATTCCCTGTTCATGGATAGGAAGAAGGGGGTAAAGGAGTGGGTAGGGCTGGACAGGGTGTATGGAAAGCTGAAGAAAGATGGGTCACACACCCTTACAGTTATTGTCACACTGTTGTGACTCCCAGCTGGGAACTTGGGACCCTTGGGCACAAAGCAAGAAAGATGAAAGAGGCAGGAGAGGACCCTAGCCTCTCACACAACAGCACATTTGGAGGTTAGTCTTCACTCATCCATCTCAACTTCATTTAAGAGTCCCAAGACTCTTATCACCTACAGTCTTGTCCCCATGGAAGATTTTGAATTCACACTAAGTCACAAAGTTATTCAAAAGCAGGAAAGATGTTAGCCACCAACTTTGGACATGGCAGAGAAACCCAGAGAAACTCTCATTCCCTTGAGCATCCAACCAAGGAAAGTCCATCCTTGGGGTTTCCTCCTGCTACAAAGATTCTAGAGCCCATTAAAGCACAGGAGGCACGTGCCAAAACAAACTTCTCTATCAGTTTCGTATTAATATGCCTGCCAGTTGTTTCTTTAAGTGTGGATGTTCATAGCAGCGTTCTTCATAGTAACCAAACAAACGTTTCAGTCAACATCAGAACGAGTAGACCCATTCTGTTTACAGCCACAACTAGAATGAACACCCAACAAAGAGAATGGACAAACTGCTCAACATCATAGACAAATCTCCCATATATTATAAAGAGCAAAAGAAACCAGACATAAAGGAGAACTGACTGGAAGGGACGTAAGTGGAGGTTTAGAGATTCTGTCAACTCCTTTCTTTGGGTAGGCGGTGGCTGCATAATTGTGTTCACTCTGCGACTATTCACTGAGTTGTATACTAATGACTATGTGCATTTCTAGATGTCTGTTATACTTTAATAAAATCTATGCTAAAAAAACTTGCTTTGGCTACACCACTATGTTTCAAATGACAGGAGAACAATTAATGGTAGGGTGGAGAGAAGGGACGTTCCTGTTGCCTCACTCCTTTTAGAGATGTCATATTACTTATTGAGCTATAACTTACATATGATAAAATCCAGTCATTTTAAGTGTAGAATTCAATGAATTTTTAAAAACGTGCAGTAGTAGGCTCATCACTGCAGTGAGGATATGGAACCAAAATATTGCCTTGTGTTCTACAGGCCAGTCATCTCTTGGACCACCGGCCTTCACTGACCTGCTTTGGAAACTTCACTCTAATTTTGCTTTTTCTAGAACACCATATGAATGGATTCATGGGATATTATCGCTAAAATTATTTTCTTTGGAGCCAGCTGTGGCCGTGGGCTGGAAAATAACCGAAAAGTCAGCCTGCCCTTCCTATGAACCAGCTGGCGCTCAGGCTGGGAAACAAGAAGATCCTCCCATCATGGGCGTGACTGGTTGATTCAGAGGAACACAAGCTGGGATGATAGCAACTAAGGTACAAAAACAACTTAATGCTTGTATTTATTGATTGACTTTGCAGGTCTGGGGCCGATAGTCTGAGCATCTGCTTAGAGTATAACAATATGCAATATAGCAACTATGGGGAATTTCTTTCTGTCTTGTTTTTGAAATTCAATATTGTTCTCACTGTTTTGTTTTGTTCTGTTTTATTGTTTTGTTTTATTTCCTTCAAAATAAAAAAATTATTTTCTTTAAACATGACAATGTACAATAGGTCACAATTAGACGGCACCGAATGTGTGTATCACATTGTATGTATCTCCAAACACCACTCTCTCTACCCTAACAAAATGCACGGGATCCTTCATGAATGTTCTATGTTAAGTCAAAATTGATGAAGAGCTGCACACCCTAAAACCAAGGAATGATTATGCAAAGGATAAGTTGTCCCCCATGAAGCCCTAGAAGACACAGCCATGTCCAGGGGCAGTGACACAGAGGCCGCATGCAGCTTAGAGGAAGGAGAGTTCTCCTCTCTGGATTTTGTAAAGCTCCAGATATGATGAACCCAAGATCAGTTCCTTGTCCGGAGGAGACAAATGGAAAGGCAAGGTGGCTGGCCACTGAGATGTCACAGAAAGGACCTGGGCAGGAAACTGGACTCAATGTCTTCTGAAGTCTATTCTAAATCTAATAGTCCACTATAGGTAACTGGGCTCTGAAGCAAACCACAAATATTTTCAACATCAATGAAGCAAAAAAAATTATGCTGGTCAAAGCATACATAGTGCAGAACATTAGAATCTATGGCTACTGTGAAGGACTGCATTTTAAGATCAGAGAAGTTACTGGAAGGCAACAAAAACAGATGAAACACTTATAATCAGAAGATCCAAGGCTTCATTTTTCCCTTATCAACTTCCAGGCTAGAAAATTAAGGAGGACGTAGAAGAGATATTTTTCAAAGCTACTTCTCTGTGGTCATTGGACTTGAACTCCTCTGTCCAGTTAACTGGGTGGGCTTGGTGGACCCCAGCCCTGTCAGCATAATTCAGGAAAGATTAGTTAGGCCTTCAGGGTGCCCAGTGAATCACTGTAAAAAGAAAGGACATGCATGGAGCATAGTACCTGTCTTGGAAGAGAAATAAACATGTACAGCCCCTATCCAAAGCCAGCTATACTGGAGAAAAAGTGGGGACACCATGCTGGCCAGAGAAGCTAAAGCTTGAATGAGAGCAGTCTCCTGGCCCCTGAAGAGCAGGTTGATGGTCCATGATCGATTGCAACAGAATGGTGTACTTGGGAGTATTTTCCAAATACCAGACCTTCCATTTATGTATTTTTAATCTGTTTTAACAACAGTGGACACATCTGGAGTGGACACATCTGGAGATTACTTGGAAATGTTGACTGTAATACATCTTCTTCAAGGGCACTTAGAATTTACTAAAAATAACAACAGTTATTTAACAAGTTGAGACTCTAAATAAGTGGGGAGTATTTATGAGACTATGAGCCCTTTGTTAGGGTGGCTTTGTGGAAAGTAAGATTATACTAAGTTGGTGGTTTCTACCTGTCCTTCATGGAACCTTGAGAGCAAGAGGCTATCCCCTCTCAGTAGGCTCAAAGGCTCAAATTGTTTTCTTGTTTTTTTGTTTTTTTTGGACCAGGAATTGAACTCAGGACCTCATGCTTGCCAGGCAGGTGATGTGCCACTGAGCTACATCCCCAACCCCTTCAAATTTTATATTATATAAATTTTATATTTTGGACTTCTAAGTCAGGTTTTCTTCAAATTTTATATTTTGGACTTCTAAGTCAGGTTTCATTTGACTAAAGAGTTCTGCTACAATAAAGTGTTAAAATAGGAGGCTTGCTAAATACTTCAGTGGAGTCATCCTGCATCCTGAACCCCGGACTTGAATGATCTGTTCCCTTGGTACAAGTTCAAGATTATGACGTTATTACATAACATTATTATGGAAGAGTTTGTTTTCTCTACTTTTCATCTTCAGACTTAATGTTTTCCTTTTTTTTTTTTTTTTGCGGCACCGGGGATTGAACTCAGGACCTCGTGCCTGCCAGGGAGGCGCTTAGGCCACTGAGCTAGATCCCCAGCCCTTGTTTTCCCATTTTCAAGCCAGATGTGGTGGCACACAACTATGGGTGTTTTTTTTTTTTTTTTTACGGCACTGGGGATTGAACTCATGACCTTGCACTTGCCAGAACAACAAAAAAAATTTCCCATTTCCTTTTCTTGCTTCATTATTTTCTCATATTATTTTTTTCTCTTATCTACTCTATTTTCCTATTTGCTTTCCTTCCTTTTCAGACATGACTTAGAAAAGAGTTAACAAGGATGTCTAAGACTGTTACCCTGCTTTCAAGGTTGGTCCTTGGCTGATGTCTGGGAACTTGAGATTTGGGAGAGGATTTTCGTCATTTCTGGAATGGTAAGAGTGGCTTACCATGCTAAACCATTTGTACCAACAGTGCGGTTTATGCTGAACACCTGCTTCCCTTCTGAGAGCTGGGAAGTTTGGCACACGCTAGGAAGTGGTGTCTATGTGATAGTGCCAATAAAAGACCTCGGATAACTAGGCTTGGGCAAGTTTTCCTGGTAGATGAAGAAGCCAAGGACATAACACCTGGCATATTTATTATTTCTGGCTGAAGTCACTTGAGAAGTTGTACTTGCAGAAAGATCTAGCTGAGTGCCTTTTCTTGCATGTAGCAAGCAATAAAATTTTTGTGAGAAAGATAACCTTCCTTGTACAACATGCAGAAAGAATCTTCATCATACACAGTAAGAATGCTTCTGTAGTGAAGCAGAACAAATAAACTTACAAATAGCCTTTATCTCCATTGGTTTTATAGCCCCTCCACAACTGTTAGTGACTTCCCTAGAATTCACTGCCTCTGTCCCACTAGATCTGTCCCACTCTACTTTCTTCACAAATTTATCATTCTTTGTCTAAAAAGGATAAAAGCATACTGTTTTGGCCAATTCTTTGAGTCTCTATTTTTCCAAGGGCCCTGGTGTACATATAAGAATGAATAAAACAGGCATGCTGCTTCCCTTTTAATCTGTCTTGTGTCAGTTTGGTTCCTGGACTCAGCTGAAGATCCCACTAGGAACTCAGGTCAGTACGCTGATCCACAGGCAACAGTTCACACGTGCTGTCAGTTTGTGGCCAGAGGATCTAAGTGTGTCCTTTCATGACTTTACTGGTAAAAGATTCCTGGATGTTCACTGATTTTGCTTCGGAACTTCTCAGTGTAATAAATTGCAGCTATGATTAAGATGGTATGCTAAGTCTTGTGTGTCCTCCTGAACTTGGCGGCCATTCAGGGACCCCAATACAGAACATCGTAAGGGGACCTGACTCCAAAATATGGTGAAAGTGCTGTTGGGAAAAGGAGGGATAAAGATCATAGAAGATGATCCTTGGGTATGGGGATGGCTATAGAGATATGGATGGTATAAAACTGTGGCTAATGAGTAGTTGTCAGGAAAGGTCAAAGTTACCTGAAAGAATTTGAAAATGATGGTTCCAACACCAGAAGAATTGGCTGTGGGAGCCCAGGGCTGCTCTTGGTGGTGTTGGCTGAGGGGAGACTCTTCCTTCGATTTTGTCTTCTTCTCCAGGTGGGAAGAAAAAGGGGCTGACTATTCCAAATGGTGAGCTTTGGGTGAACCCAAAATGTTAAAAATTAGCATTTCTATTTCTTCCAAGTGGGAGAAAAAAATTAGTTCTGAGGAGCAGAGCTTAGATAAACCAGAGTGGGAAGGAGAGGGAGAGGACTGTGCAGCTGTTTCTTCACAAGCCCCTTTCTTGCCTTCCAACCACAATGTCCTGGCAGCTGCTTTAACCCTGTAAGGGCTAAATTCACCAGCAGGGGATTGAGTATATCTGTAGTGAGAACAAAAGGGACTCTGTTGTTGTTAAAGAACCAGGGTATTTTGTGGGATTACATCTGGATGTGTGGTAAGAGCTGATGAAAAGTGTTAACAGCTTTCTAATTTCAGGAATACTAGAGGCAATCCAATCAGGGAAAGTTGCAAAAAAAAAAAATCGAGCTACAATTTCCTTGCTGTTTGCCACTCATGAGCAAATTAGAGCTTAAGGTCTTGAATATTAGAAACTACAAACTTTAGCTTATTGGAGCTTCTGGGACAAGGTAGTCTACATAGAAGAGTCACTCACCAGCTGAGTTTTGAAAAAGCAGTTTTTAGTTGCTAACAACCTCTTGTAAATCATATTAGGTCTTGTGAAATCTCCTTCAGCTGGTGATTTTCTAGCCCGCTGTGCGTAGTTTTCATTGGGTCACCTTGAACTCTAAGAATGGTGCCACATTAAGGGCTTAGAAAAGCCTTTGTTGCTGCACCCGGAACCAGCTGCAGCTGTTTTGGCCTCCAGTGTCCTACCTTTTCTACTGTCAAAGAAACGCCTTTGGGCCTTTTGCAGTCCTGAGCTCATTGATCCCGACTGCTAGGACAGGACTCTGAGCAGAAGCCTGATACTATCTGCTCCAGGTGTAGGGTTGGTGACAGGATTTTGTGAATACAGCACACCCCTTTGGGGGTGCGAAACCATGAGAACATCATGGATTCTAGTTGGACCATCTGGGTCACACACAAATGTCCACAGGAAAGGGATCCTTTGGGACCTTGTGGGATCCTTTGAAATGGAGCTGCTGATAGCCCTGTGTTTCTGATATAATAGAGACTACTTGCTTTCTGTCTTAAATTATTGCTAGAAGTAGCAGGTGGGCACATCATAGGGACTGTGACCCCTTTACCCTCTCCTGACAGATGGGCTCTCAGCCCCTCTTGGAAAAGGTTGGTTGCTGTTGAATGCAGTACCTGCAGCTGGGACCAGGAACCGTTTGCAAGCACAGACTAGAAGCCTGGCTCCTCCTCTCACTCCAGAGCCGCACTCCTTCAAAGCCAGTACGGTTATTAAATGCATCTGGGAGCCGGGCGTGGTGGTTCACACCTGTAATCCCAGCACTCAGGAGGCTGAGGCAGGAGGATCGTTGTGAGTTGGAGACCAGCCTGGTCTACAAAGTGAGCTCAAGGCCAGCCTGAATGGCATAGTGACACCCTGTCTCAAAAAGACAAGGGCTGGGTATTTAGCTCAGTGGTGTAAGAACCTGCCTGGCAAGCACACGGTCATGAGTTCAATCCCCAGGGCTGCAAAAAAAAGAAAAAAAAATGCATCTGGGGCCAGGAGATAAGTGGCCTTTTTCCAGGATAAAGAGGAGGGGAGGTTAGGTAGACTCACACTGAGAATTTTTTTTGTGAGCTTTTTTTCACCTGGCCTAAGGCATCAATTTAGTTAAGGACAGTTTTGGCCAATAGGTTGCAGCTGACCCATAAGCCTTCTAGGGCTGAGAGAGTGCATACTCGGATGTATCAGGATGGCCAGCCCCAGAAAGCACACCTGCAAACACTAAGTTGACAATGATTAGGATGCTCTATGCAGGACCTACCTCAGCCAGACAGAGAGGGCTCCAGGGACCCAGCATGGGGTCTCCTACCACCGGACTCCAGTTCCATCCAATTAAGTCCATTTGGTCCTTGGTTGCAGGACTGCCTGAGGCAGTTGTGGTTTGCTTGTCAGGTGACACCAGTTCACCTGCCTAGCCACCTTAGCTAACTTCCAGCAGTGTGCTGCGAGGGAAGGCCTGCTGTCTGCAGGCAGGTGCTGTCAGGTCCAATCACACGCCCTGCAGTCAGTTGAGTTCAAAGCCCTCCCAGCAACTTGGAAAGGCAGCACAGAATTTCTGCTTCAGGAAGAAAAGAAACTTCCAGAAGTACTTCTGAAAGTCAAAAACCATCAATGCGCTTACCATCTCCTTACATCTCCTCAGCTGCTTGGGGGTTCTGATTTCTCTGTTGTTTCAAAAACAGTGTGCTCCAGCTAGCACACTGAGAATTCTACATTTTTTAGAATCACCCCTGTCACCCAGACCTCTCACCTGCATGAGTCGTATGCAAGAGGGACAAAAGCATTTTCACAGAAAAACATTTTTATACCATTTAACCGAAAAGGAGCACCATGTTCAAGAATTGGTCAAGCTTGAAGAAAGAAGCAACTCGCCTTTCTAAAACAGATCTTTTTGAGTAGGTAGGATTTGTTTCAGCTGGTGAAGTACAAAACCCCTGAAGGGGATAAAGGAGATCAGTACTTCAGATTGGCCTCACCCTGCTGCATGGGGCCCTGCTGAAAATGATTTTGCTTTAAAGATGCCTTGGGCAAGTTTGACGTGAGTTTCGAAAGAATACGGGGAAGATTTCCCACTGCTTGATGAGTGATAAGAGTGACTCATTGTACTAAACTTTTTTGTACTAACACGGTTTATGCTGAACATTTGTTTTGCTTCTGGGAGTCTGGAATTTTGGTATGGGCTAGCCAATGATACCTGTCTGACTAACCCCTGATAAACACCCTGGATGCCTGGGTTTGGTTGAGCTCTCTTGGTAGCCATTGTATCACATCTCTTATTGTTACAGGCAACTGAGTTAGATAAAAATATTATAGGCAGCCAGGCAGGGCTAGGTCCTCAAAGAAGCCAGTACAGAAACCCAGATACCTTGTAACTGTGGGGGAGATGAACACTTCCTGCTGTGGACCAGGCCTCAAGACAAAAGATGAAACAAATGCACTCACTTCCGAGGACTGATATTCTAAATAGAGCTCTAGCACCCAGAGGAAGCCAGGAGTCACTATCTGAACCCACTAGGGGAAAGTCACTGCTCCTTAAGCATGCTTGCTGGCTACGTGACTTGCTTCCCCATTTGTCGCTGACTTAATCTATTTTACCTGAGCAATTAATCTTATTGGTTAACCATAGTTCTGTCCCACCTTATGCCCACCTTAGGAATTCCCATTCTTTCCCACCTTGGACCCGTCTCGCCTCATGATTTTACTCTACTAAAGTCCCTAAAAAAGCCAGAGTCTTTGGCAACCCACTCGGGACCCCTTCTGTCTCTCTCTCAGACAGAAGCTTTCTTTCTCTCAATAAATGTATTCTGCTCTTAACCTCTGTTGTTCCTAAAATTCATTCTTTGATTTTAGAGAACATAAACTCTTGCAGAACATCTAGTAAGTCAGGAGTTTCGTTCCCCTATATGATTTGGAGGTCTTCCACCAAGATCGTTGGACAGAGGTAAGAGTTGGCTTTTGTTTCATAGACTCCAGACTGGGACACCTTTTAGGTAACACATTTTTATGCTTCAAATTTTGCTTTGTCTCTGCCAGTTGCTTATAATTACTTGTGATAATTGCTTGTGATCTGTTTTTTCATTGTTTTTAATTGCCTTGTCACTTATATAGTTTTGTTAAAATAGTGATAAATCTAAGTTAAAACATGGGAAGGTTATGATATTTCTTTAATGGGACATTTTTTATTTTGTTCTTGTGCATGCTGCATTTAAATTCGTGGTTAAATTTACTGGTACTCCTTGCTTGACTGTATTTAGACAATAACAGAATAATATTAGAACACCCTTAGTAGACTTTAATATAAACTTCTGTAAAATGGGTCTTCTTAAATGAAATCTAGCTCAGACTTAGAAAATATACATGCCTACAATAAAACCAGGACTCCTTCCACCATTTAAATGGCATTAGGCTGGTGGCCGGTCTCTAAGACTTGGAGGTGAGGTTTCACTGAGACAGACTGGTTCTGATCCTCCTCTACACTCTAGAGGAAATGTCAAGCCTGTTCTGCTTCAGTTTCCATTCTTTGGCTTTACTTCTAATCATTTCCCCCATTTGTAGTTTCCTTACAGAGGAATGTAAAATCAGAAAGGACTCTAGACTCTTCCTACCTTTTCCTCCAAAGTTAAGCCCATAACAAATGGGCATTTGCTAAGGCTGAAGACAGGGAAGTCATCTTAGATGAGAGACACATACCCTGTTTCTGGGTCAGATGAGACATCGGAATTCTGCCTGTCCAGGAGAACACACATAAAAGCCATGTCCCGGCTTAGTGTTCTGGGCACAGTCTCTTGTGGAGATTAAACCTGAGACACAGTGGAAAGAACCTCCAGAAGGAGCTATTTCCAAAAGCAGCACACTTATGGGACCTAAACACATTTAGACTAAACACATTAGACCAACCCTTCAAGTAGTGAACTTTAAAACTTCTATTATAAATTTATAGAGCACGAGGTAATGATCTCACTAAGGCTTTTAGCTATCCCTTATAGAACCTTGACAAACAGTGGTCACTCTGCCAGCTAATTAATTACTCCTATAGCAGCTGCCACCCTTCAAAGCAGAGGACAAGTTTCCCCAGCATCTGTTTGGTGAATCCCCATTGAAGCCAGTGGCCAATGGAGTCAATGGAATGTTGACCACACAGACAGCTGGATTCCTTTCTGGAGATTGGCCTTTGGTTATCTGGGTCAATAGAAACTGAACAGCTGAGGGCTCTGGCCAGGGTGACTCTCTGGTCCCTCAAAAGGTTCTTCAGTGGACATTGGCTTGAGACCACAGAAAATCTCCACTTACCTATCATAGTTATTTCTCTGCTAGTAGACTAGGAACTCTCCTTAAACTTCAGTGGATTTTTAGATTACTTAGACTACTCCTCCCTTCAGAGATGAAGCTGAGGAAGCCTGCAACAATTGTTTACATTTCACTGCAGCTGGTAGGGGAATGATTTACATTTGTGCCTTATATGTGTTAATTAAGAGCAAACAGCCTTTTCTGTGTGCCTAGAAGAGTGATGTGCCTTTACTAACTTAGAAAATGTGATTGCTAGAGGGTAATTTATAAATTTAACCTGTGAACTTCAGAGATCTAGAAATTTAAATAAAGCATAGCCTTGTCCTGTTGCTAGGAAAGGTTACCTGGGTAATTAGATGGAGGACACAAGTGTCTGGAGACTTCTTTGCCCTAGTGCATGGGGCAAAATTCCTCCAGTCAATTGTTCTATCTCTAGAGGTGAACTCCTTTTCAACCTGAGGAGCACTCTACTTCCAACTCACCTTTTTACATATGCCCTCTTCCAATGAACAAAAGCAGGAGTTCATTACAAAGTTATGCTTCCTTCTTTAAACATTCCTGTTACAATAACTTACAAATGTCATATGGAAACAGAGTTCATGAGCTATCAGGGAAGATAAAATTGCATGCCAGTTTGAGGGTGGATAGACTGGTCGAATTTATCTTCTACTCTCCAGATGACATCCACCTGCACTGGAGCAGTATCAACCTGAGGGACGCCTTGAGGATATTATCAGATAGGAATAAGAAAGGGACACTTTTATTGTCTCCTATTTTGCATAGCTAGATAGCTCAATATCAAAGTCTCTTGCATTACAGGGCTAAAGACAGAGCTCAGCAAAAGTTCCTGACTTCAATTCCTGGTACAAAAAAGCGTTTCACAGCCTTACATGTTGCTTTTTACCTTGCAGACATGGGTAACTCAATGCCAAAGCCCCTTACTCCTTTGAAAAGCATTCTTAAGCACTGGAAAATGTTTGACCCTTCCATGTTGAGAAAGAGCCAATTGATATTTCTCTGCAGGTGTGTGGCCTACCTACCCCCTAGAGCCAAAATGGAATGCAGAGGGAAGTATTAATTATGATGCTATTTTACAACTGGAGGCATACTGTAAAAAAGAGGGAAAATGGTCAGAATTGTCTTATGCTCAGACTTTGTTTGCATTGAGAAATACTCCTTATTTATATGCTAAAAGTAAGTGTGAGCCACAGGAAGACTCTGCATCTCAGGCCCTTAAGGCATTTACTACCCTGGAACCTGAAATTGCTCCTCCCAAACCTTTGGAACCTGAGGACGAGACAGCCTTAACCAAAACTGCACCCACCATTACTGAATCTAAGGTTTCCCCTACTTGCCCTTCTAATGTTAAGGATGAGGCTTCTAGACCAGCTGTAATCCAGGCCTCTACAGGGCTACATCCATCCTTAGCTGAGTTTATGCAAGCTCCTCAAGGGCAATGTCCTTTACAGGGAGTACTTGGACAAACTGGGACTTCCAGAATTCACGTGCCTTTTTCTCTCAGGGACTTAAAACAGATCAAGTTAGACCTCGGAAAATTTTCAGAAGATCCCAACAAGTA
The DNA here is from genome assembly GCA_004365215.1 of Cuniculus paca. Classification (NCBI taxonomy): domain Eukaryota; kingdom Metazoa; phylum Chordata; class Mammalia; order Rodentia; family Cuniculidae; genus Cuniculus; species Cuniculus paca. The sequence goes on from RJWT010001114.1 coordinate 26,821, forward strand.
CATTGAGGTCCTTAGACGACTTACTCAGGTTTATGAGCTAGATTGGAAGGACGTAATGTTACTCTTAAAGCAGACAGTGTCTTCTAGTGAGAGGCAGGCAGCATTACAAGCTGCTGCTGCATTTGGAGATGAATATCATATTATTAATTTTAGAAGGCCAGAAGATAGCCAGGGGAACTACTGATTCGCACTGGTTCCCAGGCAGTCCCTACCCAAAACCCCTACTGGCCTAACAACCAGGTGGGTGATTGGATTAGGAAACACTTCCAAACATGTGTTCTTGAAGGTCTAAGAAGAATAAGAACTAAACCATTCAATTATTTTAAATTATCAGTTATTCAACAAGGGAAAGAGGAACACCCCTCTGCCTTCTTAGACTGTTTATGGGAGGCATTGATAAAACACATGTCCCTAGACCCTGATTGAATAGAGGGACAAATTATTCTTAAAGATAAATTTATTACCCAGTCAGCTTCAGATATTAGGAAGAAGTTACAAAAGATGGCTTTTTCTCTGGATAGTTCACCTGATACTATATTAAAAATTGCTTCCTCAGTATTTTATAACTGTGATGAGGAGAAAGCCAAAGAGAGAAAACAAAGAGTCTGAGAGAAAGCAGCTGCTTCTGTTGCAGCATTAAGAAGAATAGACCCTAAGTCTGATTCCTGGTGCTCCAAGAAGAATTTGATGATAACACTTACCTGCTATCACTGCCACAAGCCAGGCCACCTTAATAGGGATTGCCATAGGAAGCCCCCTAAGCCATGCCCTGATTGCAAAGAGGACCACTGGAGGTCAGACTGCCCCCTGAGGCCAAGACACCAGAGTTCAGACCCATCCTATCAGTTGGTCCAGCAGGACTGAAGGGCCCTGGGGCAATCTTTGCTCTCTCCCTCTGGCCAGACTGTCATCTCCACAGAGGAGCCCCGGGTAATCATCACTATAGAGGGAAAAGAAACCAGCCTATTGCTGGACACTGGCACAAGTCTCTCAGTCCTTCTTTTCAATCCTGCCCTACTTCTAGTCGCCATACCTCAGTGAAAGGAGTCACTGGAGAGGAGGTAATTCACTATTTTTCACAACCCTTGGGCTGTAACTGGGATGGCTTTCTTTTTACACATTCATTTTTGATTATGGCTGACAGTCCAGTTCCCCTCTTAGGGAGAGAGATTTTATCATGTTTAAATACTATACTATATATGCACCCTGGTCAAGTATGCTGTCTTCCCCTCATGGAGACAGAAATAAATCTTGAAGTATGGGCAACTAAAGGTAAAATAGGTAGGACAATAAGAGCTGCTCCAGTACAGATATATCTCAGAGATTCTACTTTTTTTCCTCACCAAAGGCAATATCCTTTAAGACCTGAAGTTAAGAGAGGATTACTATCTATAACTGATAATCTAAGAACACAAGGTTTACTTAAGCCTTGTAACAGTCCATGTAATACTCCTATCTTGGGGATCCAAAAACCCAATGGGAAATGAAGGTTAGTACAGGACCTTAGATTAATAAATGAGGATGTAGTGCCAACTCACCCAGTAGTACCTACCCCATACACTCTCCTTTCTCAGATCCCAGAAGATGCCAGTTGGTTTTCAGTGTTAGATTTAAAAGATGACTTCTTCTGTATTCCTTTACATGCAGATTCCCAGTTCCTTTTTGCTTTTGAAAACCCACATGACCAGGCATCTCAATTGACATGAACTGTTCTTTCCCAAGGATTCAGGGATAGTCCGCATCTTTTTGGACAAGTGCTTTCCCATGACTTAGCATGTTTTGAGTTTTCCCAGGTCATAGTCTTACAATATATAGATGACATATTGTTATGTGCCCCTTCAGAAGAGCTCTGTATGTAGCCAAGGCACTTGTGCTCTACTAAATTTTCTAGCAGACAGAGGTTATACGGTTTCTAAATCTAAGGTACAACTTTGCAATCCTGAGATAAAATATTTAGGCCTCATCCTATCCAAGGTGACCTAAAGACTAGGAAAAAAAATTAAACCACTTCTCTTCTTCCCACAGCCCAAGACTCTAAAACAGCTAAGGGGATTCATAGGGATTACAGGCATTTGTCTCCTTTGGATACCTGGAGATGGGGAGATTGCATGACCCCTCTATCAACTTATAAAAGAGACCCAAAAGGCAGATTTTCCCATATTTTAATTTGAGAACCAGAGTCCCAAGCTGCATCCCAGAAGCTTAAACAAGCACTTCTAAATGCCCCAGCCCTGAGCTTCCTCACAGGACATCACTTCAATTTATAGGTTGAAGAGGTGAGGCATGGCTTTGGGAGTGCTTACACAGGATTGGGGACCTGCTTAACAACCTATAGGGTATCTGAGCCATGAAATAGACATTGTAGTGAAGGGATGGCCTGCTTGCTTTAGAGCTGTGGCAGCCATAGCTCTCTTAGTGCTGGAGGATTCCAAGCTGACTTTAGGCAAAGATCTCATCATATATACACCTCACAATGTGGCAGGACTTCTCTCTTCCAAAGGGAGTCTACGGCTGTCAGACAACTGACTTCTTAAATACCAGGTTCTACTTTTAGAAGGACCAGCTATTCAAATAAAGACATGTTCCTTCTTGAACCCTGCCACCTCTTTGCCAGAGGAAGAGAAATTGAGACTGACAGACATGACTGTGAACAGGTAATTCTCCATACATACACAGCCAGAGAAGACTTATTAGACACCCCCTTTTTGACCCTGATTTAACCCTTTCCTGTGATGGCAGCTCCTTCATGGAAGATGGAATAAGAAAGGCAGGGTATGTAGTGGTAACTTTGCATGAGGCTCTTGAAAGTTCCCCACTTACAGGTGGAACGAGTGCTCAGCTAGCAAAACTCATAGCCCTGACCAGGGCCCTATAGCTCAGCAAAGGACAAAAAGTCAGTATTTACACTGATTCAAGATATGCTTTTGTAGTATTACATGCCCATGCAGCATATGGAAAAAAAATTATCTCCCATAAAGTATCATAAGGAGGGCTGGGGATTTAGCTCAGTGGCCTAAGCGCCTGCCTGGCAAATGCGAGGTTGTGAGTTCGATCCCCGGTGCCACAAAAAAAAAAAAAGTATCATAAGGAGATAGATGATCTTTTTTTGTCCATCTATATTCCCTCCAAAGTGGCAGTAATTCACTGTAAAGGACACCAGAAGAGAACTAATGAAGTATCTCAAAGTAATCAACTGGCTGATCCACAGCGAAGGCTGCCTGAGGTCCCCCTCTTCAGGTTCCCCTGATCTGGAAAGGATCTCTTGATCATACTCAACCCAAATATTCTCAATCAGAAATTGAATGGGCTCTCTCCCATGGATGCCACTTCCTGCCATCAGGATGGTTACAATCAGATGATGGTAAATTGTTCCTTCCTGGTGCTAGTCAATGGAAAATTATTAAGACTTTACATCAAACCTTCCATTTGGGGAGGGACAAGACCCAACAGATGGCTTCAAAATTATTCATAGGAGAAAGACTTTCTCAGACAGTATGACAGATAATTAAAACATGTGAGCTCTGTCAGAAAAACAATCCTCTTAACCAAACTATAGTTCCTCCAGGTATACAGAGGCAAGGTAAATACCCTGGGGAGGACTGGCAACTTGATTTTACTCATATGCCAAAAAGTAAAGGACTCCAGTACTTATTGGTCTGGATAGATACTTTCACAAACTGGGTTGAAGCCTTCTGTTCTAGGACAGAAAAAGCACAAGAGGTGGTAAAAGTTTTAGTCTCAGAAATCATCCCCTGGTTTGGACTCCCTAAGAGCTTACAAAGAGATAATGGACCTTCTTTTAAAGCAACAGTTACACAAAATGTCTCTCAGGCACTAGGCATTCACTATCACCTCCACTGTGCCAGGAGGCCTCAATCAGGAAAGATAAAAAAGGTAAATAAGACTTTAAAAAGACATCTTCGTAAAAGGCTCAGGAAACCCACCTTCAGTGGCCTCACTTACTGCCTTTAGCTCTTTTTTTTGGGGGGAGGGGTACCAGGGATCGAACTCATGACTTCACACTTGCCAGGCAGACACTTAAGCCACTGAGCTAAATCCCTGGCCCCCTGCCTTTAGCTCTTATCAAAATAAGAAATACACCTCAAATTCTAGGCCTCAGCCCATTTAAAATGCTTTATGGATGCCCTTTTCTTACTAATGATTTTCTTTTCGATACAGAAACAGGTGCCTTACTAAAAGACGTCACCTCATTAGCTAAATTCCAGCAAACTCTTCAAGAGCTAACAGAATCTCAGCCTAAAAAAGGAGGAAAATCCTATATTCCACCCTGGAGATTTAATACTGGTAAAATTCCCTCCCTCATCATCTCCTTCCCTAGGACCAACTTGGGAAGGACCATACACTGTGATCTTGTCAACTCCTTCTGCCCTCAAGACGACAGGCCTGGACTCTTGGATACATCACACCAGACTCAAGCCCTGAAAACCAGAGACTATAGCTGAAGGGGAACAACCATCTACATACTCCTGTGAACCCACAGAAGACTTAAGATTCCTGTTCAAGAAAGAAACAAAGTCTTCAGATAAGTAAGGTTACTATTAGCCCTGTTACCATTCACTTCACCACTTAAAGGAGGCTGCAATTCCTTTCTAAGGTGGGCACAGGAATATGTAGAATCATTGTAACAAACCTCCTGCTGGATACGTGGCCTAATCCCCTTATTGAGTACATCAGGGCTTCCTTGGTGGGTATCCCCACTTCAAGGAGACGACTGGAATAAATTACAAGACTATATTAATGAGATATGAAAAAGTTCACTAACTCAAAGCTTAGCCCACTGTTGCAAAGTAACAGAATGGCTTATAAACTATACCCTCTGTTAGGTTATTTTAAGAACGGCATAGAGAAACAGAAGTTAGAGTACTCTGTGCAGTGGAAAAGCAGGATTTATCCAAGGGAAGAATATATTGGGGGAGGGGTTAAGGACACGGAGGGAAAACATTGAGCCTAGGTGGCTTGGTGATTTTCCCTATGAGGTACAGATGCAATGGGGCTTTTAAAGTATTCCAAATAAGAGGGGATGGCACTGGGGGGTGGGCACTGGTGACATGGGAATTCTGATAATTAGGAGGAACCTGTAATCAGGGAGGGAGGGGCTGGTGGTCCAGCTACACCGCTGCTGCAATGTCCAGCAATTTATTAGGACAGAAACCTTTCACTCTTAATGATCCAGGACACAATCGAACTTTTTCTAACAAAGTCACTGAAGCTTCTTTACAAGCACTAGTGAGGCCCCTATTAAATAAGGGTCCTATCTTGAGGGCCAACAACCATAGCTATAAAGATGGCTATGGAATTTTCAAATATGGGATGAATATATATGGTTAACCCCTACTATAGGACGTCTCAGTAGAAAGGCCCCTTTATGTTGGGAACAAAAAAATCACTCCTATTCTCATTGGCCTAACTCTACTAAATATTTGGGGTGGACACCCCTTGAATGATATATACACACAATAACTTTATAGGCTAGTGACTGGTTTGCAACAGACTGGTTTATTTGCCCTGGGATTAGGTGGAGAGCCCCCAATGGCTCTCATTGGTTTTGTGGGACCAATTTGTGGTCCTGGCTACCCCCTGGATGGATAGGAAGATGCACATTAGGGTTTGCCCGGTTACAAGGGAGGAGTGTCAAAAGTATTGACAAACATGAAAATCTACCCTGCCTACAACATTGATGATCCAGAAGCGTGTTTCACTGGTATGATCATTTGGCCTTTATTTTTATTCCTTCTCTAGAAGATGTCATGCAACATATCGAGGCTTAACTAACTATACTCAGCTGGTCCTAAATGACACTGCTGTTGGTCTCTCTCTCCTAAATGAAGAAGTAAAATCAATGACACAGGCTGTCCTTCAAAATAGGATCACATTTGATGTTCTAACAGCAGCACAGTGGGGTACTTGTGCAATTGTAAAAAACTGAATGCTGTGTGTACATTCCTGATCCTTCTGCTAATATCTCAATAGCTGTTCAAGATATTAGATGACAAATTAGTGACATGTCAGATTCTAAAATTCCCTGGACCCTATCCTTTTCCTCCTTGTGGAAAACAATTACTAGCTCCTCTTGGTGGAAATCTTTAACTATACTCATAATTATTCTGTTGATTTTATTATTTGGGCCATGCATACTTGTTTCTTTGGCTTTGTCTCCTCCAGACTTAGAGCCATACACCCATGCAAGATGAAACTGCCTCATGTCTATTGAGGGCCTTTAGATAGACCCTATGTAGAATATCTCTGACTGCCAATCAGCAACTATGACCCCTTTCAGCCTGAAAAAGCCAGATTGGTCATTGCCCATTTCTTCCTCACGGCAGTTCAGGATACTTCTTCAGATGGGGGATTGTTACAGGCAACTGAGTTAGATAAAAATATTATAGGCAGCCAGGCAGGGATAGGTCCTCAAAGGAGCCAGTACAGAAACCCAGATACCTTCCAACTGTGGGGGAGATGAACACTTCCTGCTGTGGACCAGGCCTCAAGACAAAAGATCAAATAAATGCACTCACTTCCTGAGGACTGATATTCTAATTAGGTCTCTAGCACCCAGAGGAAGCCAGGAGTCACAATCTCAACCCACTAGGAAAGAGTCACTGCTCCTTAAGCATGCTTCCTGGCTATGTAACTGCTTCCCCATTTGTCTCTGACTTAATCCATTTTACCTGAGCAATTAATCTTATTGGTTAACCATAGTTCTGTCCCACCTTATGCCCACCTTAGGAATTCCCATTCTTCCCCCCCTTGGACCCATCTCACCTCATGATTTTACTCTATTAAAGTCCCTAAAAAAGCCAGAGTCTTTGGCAACCCACTCGGGACCCCTTCTGTCTCTCTCTTAGACAGAAGCTTTCTTTCTCTCAATAAATATATTCTGCTCTTAACCTCCATTGTTCCTAAAATTCATTCTTCGATTTTAGAGAACACAAACTTGTTCAGAACATCTAGTAGGTTGGGAGTTTCGTTCCCCTATATCATTATCACAAATTTTTGGCAGGAGTAATTAAGCATGTCAGGTATGACTGTACTGGGAGAGGATTCCTGAAAGCGTGGGCCTGATTTCCTCTGGACTATGCCCATGTGCCTTCCTCAAAGTCTTTTGCTGAATTAGCTGTGTGTCCTTTCCCTGTAATAAAGGACATTCTGAGTATAACAGTGTGTGCAGTCCCGCAGGTCCTCCTAAAAAATCACAGAGCCTGGGAAGGCCTTGTGGATTCCAACACAAGATGCTAAAGGGAAAAGAGGGCTAAGAAGATTTATAGGAGGGGATGGGGGAAGAAGACTATAAGAGGTGAAAAAAAGAGAGAAGAAAAGCCAATAAGAGCATAGTCATGGGCTGAACTTGCTGGCTTCCGGGAGTACCATGTTCACTGAATTCACGGCTCAGGAAGACAGCTCTCAGGTGTCTCCTGACACAACACAACTGCACCAAAACATAAGTATTGGAAAACAGGGCAAAAGTGATAATTATCCTCTGAAGACACACAAGATTTGAGAGTTTTTGTCCATTTCATTGAAATTTTACAACCACTTGGAGGCAGACAGGACAAGGATTGCTATTGTTCCTAATTCACATAGCATTTAAAGGCCTCTTGCCCCTAGAGTCAAAATTAATTGCATTATCTGTTTGTACTTCCTTGATAAAATTCACCATGATCTCTCATGTATAGTGGTACATGGTATTCATCTATCTTTTTCTTAAAGGATCACAGTGTGATTTTTTTCCCCTGTCTTTTTCAGGGGTAGGAAAAGGGATAATCTTTTCTAATGACAAATTGATTGTGAGAAAATAATGAAAAGAATTTGAGAGTAATGAAAAATATCACTTGTAATCTCCATATCCCAGTCAGATTCTAGAACACTAGCACACAGTAGGTGCTCAGGCAACATTTACTGATTAGTTGTTAGCTAAAGGTTCTAGTTATGACATCTTCCTCATGGGGCCACCAGGAGGATTAAAGGAGCTCTGGGTAGAAGTGAACTTTGTAAACTGCAGAACACTTTGTAGAGCTAATTTTTTTTTTTTTTTTTTTTTTTAGATAAGGTCTTGCTCTGTAGTTCAGGCTGGTCTTGAACTCACTATGTAGCCCAGGCTGGCCTCAAACTCATGGCGATCTTCTTGCCTCAGCCTTCTGCCTCCTGTAGGGCATGCACCACCACGCCTGGTATGTACTTTGTAGATCTAAATTAGCTATTATAATTACACAACCACAGATTTCCTTTACTTAATAAATCTTTGTGAAGATGACTATGTTTTCCCCATGAGCTGATAATGCAGTTTTCAGTGGGTGCTACTTATAGGCCCTAACTCTTCTGTTTATAAAAAAGAGCATCAGCTTAAGGAATTTTAGACTTTCCAACAGTTATGTAAGTATGTTCATACCTATGTCAGTCTGTCTTTCTTGCCTACAAAATGAGGTTTGGCTTTACAATCTGTTCTCATTTAATTTGCATGTAAAGTTGTAATTGTTTTTAAATTATCAGCCAGGTGTAGTGGTGCATACCTGTAATGCCAGTACTCTGGAAGGCTGAGGCAGGAGGATCATTGTGAGTTCAAGGACAACCCAGGCAACTCAATGAGAACCTTATCTAATAGTAAAAATGAAAAGAAGGCTGGGGACATTGTAGGGACAGTGTGGAGTCCCTGGGTTCAAAACCTAGTACAGCAAAAACAAAACAAAATGAAACAAAAGTTTTAAAACTTGTCACTAGCTTTTTCCTTTCTCTCTTCCTTTTTTCCTTTACTTACCAAGATTGTCACAAATTCTCACATCCAAAAAAAGTATTAGAAGGAACACGAATCAGGCTCTGAGCTGGAATCGGACAGGCTCCAGTTGGAATACAGGCTCTACTTCTTAGCAGGCAGGCAGCTATGGACCAAAGCCTTAATTTCTGCAGGACGTATTCTTCTGCAAATTGGGATCATAATATCTGCCTTCTAACATTATTAGGAGTAAAAATGATACACGTGGAACATCCAGCTCTGTGCCTGGCACCTGACAGAAACTATAAATTACAGCTGAGTATTATTGCCTTGTTGTTAATAATATTAGCAGGTCGAAGGAGGAAGGAAAATCACAAATTTTGCCGGTATTTCCACTTGGAGAACTCCAGTGAAACTAGTCTGGCAGGTCACCAGTGAAACCGGCATTAAAAGGTCTTTCTCTCTATAGGCGACAAAAAAAATATCAAAGTCAGCAACTTCCACCACTGACACAAGGCTTTGAGAGGAATCAATAGTCTCATTCAGGTGTGAGGTTCTTTGCACACGGCCTACCTGTGACTCACTAAACTTGGAGACAAGGAATAGCAATGGCTTGATTCATCACGCATCTCATAATGAGGTAAGGACCAGGGAGGCTGGGAACCAAACCCTGTATTGGGGTGGGGAAGGGAAAAGAGAAGCTTCAATGAGGAGAATGAGGGAATGATCTGCAACAAGAAATGTACACAGGTGTAACCTGTCAGCTCGTGACCAAGTCATGGTGATACCTTCTTAGCTCCATTGTCCCTTAGAAAACACTGAAACTTGGGATCAAACTGCGGTGGACAGAAAATGTGAAGACAAAAGTGAACGAAACTGTAACCATAGCCAGAAACCCATAACCAGTCAAGAGAGCAGGGAGAGGGCTGGAAGGGCACCTGCTCAGGTCACTTGCATGCTTGGCCCCAGGTGTCTGCAGAGGCGCTTCCAGGATTCTACAACTCAGTCATCTCTTGCTAGAGAACAGCTTGCCACATGAGAAACCTATTCAAACTTTTAATCACTTTTGTTTCAGTGTTAAAGACTGAAAAACCAGTGACACAACTAACGCCTGTCTTTTATAGATGCAAATCTGAAACCCAGAGAAGATGATTGTTCAAAATCTCACAAGCGCAGACCTAAGTCTCTAACCCATAGGCCTTGCTTCCCTATTGCACTGTGCAATGTGAACCACACACTGGTTACATGTTCCAGTTCACAGATGATGCCGGGTGTGGAGCTCTTTTTTTTTTTTTTAAACTAAAGCATAAAAATGATGATACAGAATTTCAAAACAAAATAATAGGAAATTAACAATGATTAACATATTACGTAATGTTACCTTCAAAGTAGTTGCTCAGATTACAAGCTATAGGCATCATCAATCACACAATGAAAACATAAACTATTCCTTTTGATGAACTAACAAAGATTAATAGTATAGTTATCTATCATGTATATTATAGTATATATTACATAATATATAATATATATTATAATATGCTATATATTATATAATTTTTCCCTTCTTTCTTTTCTCCTTTCCCCTAAGTTCTATCTTCTTTAAACCCAAAGACAGTCTTAAAGAAAGTCCTTTTTTCACTGGCAGGGCTCTAAGATTAAGAAATTGAAGGACTCCCACTTCTGAAACCTGACCTCCTAAGAAGATTGTCCCTGATTACTAACACTAGAAGTGATCTTTTCTCTCCAGCATCCTGACCCAGGTTGATTTGGCCCAGTCTCCTTTTCACTTTTTGCCCCTCTTGGCTTGGCTTGGGCACATAACTGTGAGATCAAGTAAGAGGTGTCTAGGGCCCTCCATTCCCTGTTTTGTTGACCCTCACTGTCTTGAATTTCATTCATGAGAATCCTCAAGTTCTCAAAGCTGGGAGAAAACTATGAGACCATTTAGTTGAATGCCCTAATTTTTTTTTATTTTAAAAAACAAAACAGAACTCACATTTGTAAATATCATAGTGTCTCCCTAGCATAAAAAATAAATAAAAATGATAAAAAACTGAAAGAGCAATAAGATCCAAAATGTACAATAGATACTGTAATAATGAAAGGGAAAGAAAGTGCTCAGAAAGAAAGAACAACTGGGATAGGGGAAAGGAGAAATGGAAGAAAGAAAAAGGTTATATGTATGTAGGTTTACACATATAACTGTGTGTATATATACATGTGCAAGATAGCTACACTACTAATCTCTGTTCATCAAAATGAATCCCCTAATTTTGCAGATGAGGAAATCGAAGTCTAAGAAGGTCAGGTAAGTCATACAAACTCACAGATTAAAATCAGGATTCAAACCCAGTACCCTTTCCAATAACTACACCCTCATTCTCTCATTTAACTCAACTCGGTTTAAATCAGCACAAATTTATGGAATGTCTATGTGCATTTTAGGAAAAGAAGAGCAGGAGGGAGAACACATGGAAAGAAGCACAGGCACAAAGCAGTCTAAAAGAAGCCACAAGGGAAACAAGGGCATGAAGAGAGCATCTATTATCCTTAAGAAACATATTCCTGAAGAAAAGATAAGACTAGTATATATGTATATATATATACAGGCAAATCATAAGTGCACTAAAAAAAGGACTGCACGTGTTCGATTAAAGCAAAGAAAGTTTAAGATGCCTTAAAAAGGTTTCAAGGAGGAGGTAACATTTAAAGCAGGTTAAATCATTCCACAACCATTTCAATTTCCTTCTAGCTGACCTTTAGAGGCTAGAAAGCTTAAAACCTTCTCAGTTTCCCTTGTAGCCTGGGGTTGCTAGGTGACTCTGATCTGATCAATGAGACATATGCAGGTTTCTTCTAGGACAGTTTCTACCCCTTCTGCCTCTTTCTTCCTTCCTAGAACTGTGTAATGCCTACAGCTCAGCAGCTGTCAGGGCGGTGAGAAGCTGGAGAGGGCTGGGCTCCAGGATGGAACCCCTGAGCTGCCACACCAGCTTTACCTGCCTGCTCCTGAACTTCTTGCTGCACAAGCTAAACAAATCCTTGGTTCAGCCAGGGTAGCAGAATTTCTCTTACGTGCAACCGAAATCCAAACCGGAGCGGTTCACAGGCCAAGGAATTTTGACAAGCAGGGGTGACAGAAAGGTGTGAGCAAGGACTCCAGGAGGAGGAAACATGGGGCACGGTCTCCTCAGAGCATGAGGGAGCAGAGAAGGAGCTCAGAAGAGCAGGTGAGAAAGGCAGGCTGGATGCAGGGATAGAAGACTGGTCCAGCATGGATAGATGCGTTTCCTTTCAAAAGCAAGTGCTACTGAACCAGGTCCATTTTGCAGTATGCTAATCACCGAAGCAATGATTCTGGTGAAAAAGAGAGTTCATTCACCAGGTGGCCACATGTGAGGAGAGGCATCCCCCAGACTCAAAGCTGCCTCCCCAAAAGTGGTTAGAGATATTTATGAGATGAAGAAACAGGGTGGTCTAAGGCGTTGGGAAGGTGATTGGCGGTAAGGAAAGGTGATGTAATCAGCAGTCAGTACATGTGTAATCAGACTTCATGATTCCTCATATAATATGTGTTCAGAAAATGGCATTAGTGTGATCTGAGTTTTTTTTGGCCGTCTGACATCGAAAGATCACTCATCGAACACTTGGTACAGGTCCAAGCCAGTGGCTTTGACAGGTTTGAGCTAGACAAGGCTATCTCCAAGTCTCTAAAACAAACAAAAACTTAAAACAATTGTTACTAAGGTGACCACACACTAATGGTGCTATCTATAGAAAAGCTAGTAGGAGCGCATTCATTTACTGTTTAGTTAAGCAGCTTCTAAAATCTTGATACTAAGTAACAAGGAGCAAGTGCAGCTAGAGTTTATTCAGAGTTTTTTCCCCTTTAGTTTCAAAAGAATGTATCTTTTGGCTTTAGACTTTAATTAGGAAGAAAGAATGGCCCAAACCCAGAGAGGAAAGGTTACTGATTTAATTATGGAGACTGGATTGCCCGGAGAAGAATCACTGGGAGTCGTGAGCACACTGTTCCTGGGAGCTGAGGTTACTCCTTGGCTGAGGCAGGTGGCTGAGCGATGAGCCAGGTTGAGCCGGGACACGCCGGGCTCTGGATGAGAAGGCAGGGCGGCTGCTGAGAGCCTGGAGCCAGAGTGGGTGGCTTGCTTCATTCTAATCTGCAGTGTGCACACCGCACTCCTGTTTGCTTAGGCTTTGCATGGGACACTATGAACCACAATACCGCAGACTTGCTCACATTCTGAAGGCCCAGCCTGCGCAGTGTCACTTTCCTCCCACCAGCAATTACCAGGCCGGTAAACCGCAATGGCTTAGCTCAACCAAGCCCTCTGGCTTCTAAAGTGTGCCCTTTCTTGACTATAGCACTGTGCAGGCCACAGATGTCTTCCCTAAGAATGGCCAGAGATAAAAAAAAGAGATGAGAAGACGAATGTGTATTAAAAAAAAACATGGCCTGAGGTCATTGGTAGGAAGAACGAAGCCAGAAAGAGACCCAACCTGAGCTGGGTGTGGTGGTGCACGCCTGTAATCCTAGCACTTGGAAGGCTGAGGCAGGAGGATCGTTGTGAGTTCAAGACCAGCCTGGGCTACAAAGTGAGCCCAAGGCCAGCCTGAACTGCATAATGAGACCCTGTCTCACAAAGACAAAAAAAAAAAAAAAAAAAAAAGACCCAACCTGCTGTGGCTCTTAACAGTTCAAAATCTCTGTTGGATAGGTAGGAAAGAAATCCTTGCTCGGTTTCACCTTTGTGTGTGTGCACTCGGTCCTCAATACCTGTTGGTTCTGTTGCCCTGGTCCTCAATACCTGATGGGTCTGTAGCCCTCAGATCAAAATATTCAGAAAAATATTTTGGACTTTATTGAACATGTACAGACTTTTATCCTTGTCATTACTCCAACAAGATAGATAACTACAGATATAAAATTTGCATTGTATTAGGTATTATAAATAATTAAGAGATGATTTAAAGTATACAGGAGGAGGCCGGGCCTGGTGGTGTATGCCCGTAATCCCAGCACTTGGGAGGCTGAGACAGGAGGATCGTTGTGAGTTCAAGACCAGCCTGGGCTACAAAGTGAGCTCAAGGCCAGTCTGAACGGCATAGTGAGACCCTGTCTCAACAAGACAAGAGCTGGGGATTTAACTCATCGGCCTAAGTGCCTGCCTGACAAGTGCGAGGTGGTGAGTTCGATCCCTAGTGCCGCTAAATACATACATACATACATAAATAAATAAATAAATAAATAAATAGTATACAGGAGGATATTCATAGGTTATTTGTAAAATACTACACTGTTTTATATAAGAGACTTGAACTTGGAAGATTTTGGTACCTGGAACCAGTTTTCCCTGGATGACCATGGACAACTGATTCAGACAATGAAGCTTCAGAGGCTGGGTAACAGTGGAAAAATACTGCTCTCCATCAGCTCCCAGTTTGTTGTGTGAGCTCACAGAACAAAACAGAACAATAACAACAACTCTTACCCCTAAACCTCAAACTCCCCACCTACCCACTTACGCATTTGGTTTGGACCAGAGAAACTGTCTCATCCTCTTTAAAACATTCCCAGTTGATAAATAATAATTACATATATAAAAATATATATATGAAGTTCCATGTAATATTTTGATATATATTTATGTATGGAATGATCAAAGCAAGCTAATTAACAAATCCATCATCTTACATAATTTTTTTTATGGTGAGAACATTGGACATCTACTCCTTTCGAAATTTGGAAATATGTGATACCTAATCAATAAGAATTACCTTTCTGTGCAGTGAGTCACTAAACCTTTACTTCTGTCTGCCTGAGACTTTGGGCTCCTCAAGATGCTCTGGCCGGGCGTGGTGGCACATGGCCATGAGTTAAAGGCCAGCCTGGGCTACATAAGCAAGTTCAAGGCCAGTCTAAACTACATAGCAAGTCCCTGTCTTAAAAAAAGAAAAATAAAGATGCTCTGACCTCAAGCTTCCAAGGCAGCCAGCAGAGGCTAGGGAGCTTTCTCCACATCTAATACACCAAACCTTGGGTTTTGCATGTTCTGAGCCCCCATTTCTTCCAGGGCAAGAATCTTGTTTTCTCCAGTCAGTATACACAGCAGAAACTCAATAAATCTTTACTGAACAGACTAGTGAGCTGCCATGGTTGTTTCTTGAAAGAATTCTGGAAAGAAGTGGAGATGTTCTTATGACTGGGACCACAGCAGTGAGTGGCACCATAATTAAGAGTAAATGTCACCATCTCATCGTCAAAGCACTCCCAGGCTACACAAAGTACAGTTGGAAGACAGAGGGAGACTAAGTCAGTGCAGTTTTTTGTCAACTAACTGTTGATTACAATCTGTAAGAAATTTATTAAACTTTCTCTGCTTTTCACTCACTGCTCCATGGACATTAGCCCAGTGAAGGAATTGAGAAATGCTGTAGTAAGATATCTGCTTAGTTTTACCCCAGGAACCTGTTTCTGGAAAATACCATAAGCATAAAAATCATGTAAGAAATACTGGCTTAGTATAAATGGTTTCTATAGTGAAGTTTTCATTTACAAACCACAAAGGAGATGTGAAAATTCCCTCTAGGGTCAAGAATTATTGGTTACTGCATTAAAAAAAGGGGTGAGATATGGAAATGATGATAGATAAAATAATTCAGACCATTATTATAATTATCTCATTCAGTTAACATCTACTCGACATCATTGTCTACCATGTGTCAAACACAAGGGATGTAATGATAAATGAGAAAGAGTCCCCTCTCTTCACAATACTACCTAAGGGAAAAGAGAAAGTCAGTACAGAATAATGTGTTAAGTAGAAGCATATATTATGAGAAGACAGGAGAAAAAGTATTTGGAAACTAGACTTTGAATAATAGAATAACATTATTAAGAAAATCTTTATATAGGGAGTGATGGAGAAATACAGTGAATGTTTAATTTTTAAAAGTTTATTATAGTAAAAGACACATTATCTTGTATTATAATATTATATCTCCCTCAAAATAGCCCCCCATCACTTTGACACTCATCCCATCATTCTGGCCACTTTCTGAAGCAGTTTTGGAAGTATTCTTTAGGGTCTTTATGAGGTATGGCCAAAACTATAGTGAATGCTGCTACCAACTACCACTCAAGTAAAAGGCAGGCTTGTAAAAACACCACAGTGTGTTCTCATTGACCTTTACCAGATCTGGCACAATGTGACTTCCGGTTCTTCTCCAAAGTCAAAATGTCCATGAAACATAAACTTTTTTGTTTGTTTGTTTGTTTTTTGTTTTTTTGAGACAGAGTCTCACCTCAAACTCACTATGTATCCTAGGCTGGCCTCGAACTCACAGTAATCCTCCTGCCTCAGCCTCCAGCGTGATGTAATTACAGGCATGCACCACCAGGCCCAGCCTTTAAAGTAAATACTTTGAGTTGATTCAGGACATCAAGACAGCCACAACAGTGCATCTAAAAACTTGAAAAAGGACTTCCAAAGCTGCTTCAGAAAGTGGCAAGAAGCCAGCCTGGGATACATAGTGAGCTCAAGGCAAGCCTGAACTACACAGTGAGACCCTGTCTCAGGAAATAAAAAAAAGGTGGCAAGAATGATGGAATAAATGTGTTCAAAATGACAGCAAGTATTTTGAGGGGAATTAATGGCAATGTGTTCTTTCCTGTAAAAATTTAAAAAATTTTGAATACACACCTATTTTTCCATCATGTAGGACTTAACCATGTACCAAGCATGTTCTAAGCACTTTACACATATTATCTTGCTTGAATCTCACAACAGTCTTACCATGGACTATAAATAACTGCATTTTACAAATGAGATCAATGAGGCTCAGAGGGGCTAAGTGACTTGCCCAAAGTCACACAGCAAGAAATATGGTACAGTTAGGACTCAAACTGGAGCAGTCTGACACCCTAGTCCACGCTTCTCAGTGCTAGGTCACATTACCTCTACAGGAAAGACCAGGTGGAGAAGGACAGAAACCTTCCAGCCAAGAGGAAGAGAGAAAATAGCAAGTTGTTGTGTGTATGGGGGAGAAACAGATAAGGTAGATAGAAAGATTGGGGCAAGAGTCAAAAAGTGTGAGGCAAACAATCAAACCCCAAAAGACTGGTACACTGGTGCACGCCTGTAATCCCAGTACTCCCAAGGCTGAGACAAGTGGATCACCGTGAGTTCCAGAACAACCTCAGCTACGTTGTGAGTTCAAGGCCAGCCTGTACTACATAGCAAGACCCTGTCTCAAGAAGCGGAAAAAAATGTGAGAATTCGTGAACCCATGCAAGGAAGTTCTGACTGTATCCCCAGGACTTGGTTCCTCAGGCCTTTCCAGTAATGTCCTTCAGGCAAGAGAGGAAAACAGGAGCCTTTGGGCAGGTCTGGGAATACAGGTTGAATGATTTCCATGAACTTTTGAGTCTCCTCCCACCACCCGAAAACACATGAAAATCCCTCATTTCATACCATACCAGCATTGTGTTGATTTAATATGAAAAGTTTCAACCACTTGGCCGTTAAAACAACATTTTCATGTGGAACTCCAGGAAGATCTGCCTTTGTTTCTCAGGTACCCCTGGTAGGTGGGGGCATCACTGAAACCTAGCTGCAGACACAGCTGAAAACCACAGAAGTCATCTAAGACAGACTCTAGCACACACAAAGATAACCTCAGAATAGTAAGATCCTAGAAATAACTCAAGGAGGGCCTGTCAAGGGAGAACTGGTTAAATAAATTATATTAATATAATAGAACACTGTGATATTTTTAAAAAGTGAGCTCAGACTGTACAGGTAAGGAAATCTCTATAAAGTAACATAGGAAATAAAAGCGAAACACAGCCTAATGGGGAGTGTATTCCCATTCATGTGTGTTTTAAAGAGAACCCCCCCCCCCCGCCACCAGTGCTTGCATAGGTTGAGAAGAGACCTGCAAGTGTAGACAACAAACTCCTTGACAGTGAGTACCTCTGGGGGAGGGCACTGGGAATATATGGGGGGTTGTTTTTGTTTTGTTGCAATTCTGGTGTTGGAATGCAGGGCCTTCTACAGGCCAGGCAAGTGCTGTACCACAGAGCTACACCCCAGCCGGTTCTGGGGATGCAAAGGGAGGGAATTTATTTGTCATTGCATAACTGTTCGCCCTGTTTGAATTTATAGCCCATACATTATTACTTTAAAAAAAAAGAAATAGTTTAATGAATTTTGAACTAGTTTAACAAAAAGTTCAAAAATAAGAAAAAGAAAATTTGAGCTGCTAGGCAAAGTGGTACATACCTATAATCCCAGCACTTGGGAGACTGAGGCAGGAGGATCACAAGTTTGAGTTCAGTTTGGGCAACTAAGTGACTTGGTGGAACTCTGTCTCTAAGAAAGAAAAAAAGGGATGGGATGTAGCTCAGTGCAAAGGCTAAATCCCAGGTTACCCTCCCCCATAAAATAAAATGAAACAAAATAAAAAGAATGACTTCAGTGCTAGGAAAGATGCAAGAGCTGGTAACTAGGGAACTAGCTGAGTGTATTTGGAGAAAAGCAGAATGTGGGAAAGGTGGTGAGTTTATTTTAGGGTACACTGGGAATCCTAGGCCACTGGCACAGAGATGACCCCTTAGACATGCAAATCTAGAATTAACAATGATCAACAATCACTTCAACCTGCTGATCACAGGTTACTAAAGTCTAACTGAATAAAGCAAGAAAGGTGATCATCTTTCTGGGCAGTGCAGAATTAATGCCTCAAGACTGCCTAAATAAGGGTGCTCGCGGTGCCCCCACCATTTGTGCAAACATATGGCTTCTGGTGAGTGCTTGTTTTCTTTGTAGAAGCCCAGATCATGCCTATGTGACCAGTCCCATCACACAGCTTGGGCACTGAGTCTCGAGTGAATATCCTTGGTAGGCAACATCTGATGTGAGTTGTCATAATTTGTGTGGGATTTTGGGAGTGGACCCTTGGAATTTGGCTCCTGGTTTCCTCTGAACTTCACCCATGCACCTTCCCACTTTGATTTCACTTTGGATCCTTTCTCTGGAATAAATTTTAGCTGTGAGGACAACTATATACTGAGACTTGTAAGACCTTCTAGCAGATTAAAGCCTGGAGTGGACTTGGGGATGTCTGACACATCTTTCTGTGGGGTGAAGGAGAGGCGGAAGATACACTCAAAATGTACACTGCAGGGCCTCTTGGTAGTCATCATCTACCCAGCTCTCATTCTCTTACAGTTCCAAATGAAGATGTCATTTTTAAATGTTTAAGAAAAGCCTGGAGCCTCTCATAAAAAAGATGTTGCAAGAGAAGTGTGAGCCCGCGGTTGCTCTGGCTGTGTCCGACTAGCTCTGCAGTGTGCCCCGACCCGAGTGGCTCATCTCCAGAGCCTGAACAACATGCATGGCGATGACTGCACAGCCTGTAGTGCCTAGTAATTCTGATGGTCTATGACTCTGCAACTGCTCCATGTTGGAATGGTTTGGGATGATCCCGAGACAAATCCCAAACAAGAAAACAAAGACCGATGATCACAAGCCTGCTAAAGGAAGCACAGGGCGAGTCTTCCAGCCCTGGCGGGAATCCAGAGTAGCCCCAATTAAATAGGGCGATGAGTGAACAGTGATGCATTCAGGACTTTTGATCTTCATTATCCCCAAGCTGTCCAGTTGGGGCATCTGCTTGCTCTCTCAGCCAGGCCCTGGCTCCAGGGGTCTCAGTCATAAAGGAGTGGCAGGGAGGGGCTGCTGGGACAAGCAATGGCTCCTCCTTGAGAAGTGGGGAAGAGCAGAAGGGAGGTGGTGGCCCTTTTATTCTCTACATTACAGGACTTTTTGTTTTGATTTGTGCCACCCACCTTATAAAATGTTATCATGAGCTGGTGTAGAGAACAGAGCCTGGCAAGCCCTCAATTGTCAATCTTCACTATCCAAGGGATTGACTTCCTGCCTGTTTTAACACTGGCCACACTGTTTTCTCTTTTTATTCTTCCCAGGATACTCCTCAATCCACCCAGGAAAACCTAGTATCACCAGTTTTAAAAGTAACCACCCTACTAGCTGCAAATGGGAGAGATTATTGGATTAGGGAGGGAACAGCAAGTATGCTACGCACACCCAGCTTCATACCTGCACATGTAAGTAGGTTATTGTTTTCCAACAGTTATAGAAACCACCTAAATCTCTGTAAGACTCAGTCCTTTCTTTTTTAGAGAATCTTTAGTCTCCCTCTGATATAATTATCTGAGTTTAGCCTTGTCTAGAATCTGGGTCTTTCTGTTGGCAGTTTACTAAAAAATCTCTATTTTCTTCTTAGTGTCACGCAAATTCTATTTCAGTTCAAACTAAAATAACCTCTCTCTATACCATTACCTTGCAAAACAAGTTCTGAGTGATTAAGATCCAGAAAGCCTTGGTTTTGAATGCTCCTATAAACCAAAAAATCATAAATGAGGTTAAATAAAAGCAAAGAGCATTTTTATTTGGGTACAGAACAGATTTACAAACCAGGAAACACAGGTTCCATTTGAAACTGAGGAAGTTTTCCATCAAGAGGAAGACTGGGTTTCTAAAGGAAATGAGGGAGTAGGGGGAGAAGTGAAGTAACTGATTTTGAACAAATTTCAACTGGTCCTGACAGTTACACCAGCTGTTGTGAGTGAGTTTAGATTGGTGCTGAGGGCCTATTCATTTATAAAGTATGCGCGATGGGTTGCTAGGGGACATTGCAAGGGACTTATCAGTAAGTAATAAGTCTTTCGAGACAGCCAGCAAATAGCAGAAGTCCAAGGATTGGAAACTGTCACAACCTGGTGTCCTGTAAACATGTTCTTTCCAAACAGTGTTCATTATCTTGAAGTTAAAGATTGTCACAGCCTGTGTCTGTGAGTCACCTGTAGCCTGCTAAGCACTGTCTCTGAGGCTCACTGAGAACCTTGCTCTCTCCCTGGACCAAACTGCAGCATCTTAACTTTTATTCCCACAGGACTTTGGACAGGTCACACAATCTCTCTGAGTTTCGTTTTTCTCACTGGTAAAATAGGACAGATAAGAGGAAGAAATGTAATTATTCATGTGCCACACTGGCCTTGTATCTGTCACATGACAAGTGAGGAATAAAAGGTGACTACGTGACTCGCCTTCCATTACTGAGGCATTTGGGTCTGTTCTCCTTAACCTTTGAAGCTCAGGTTTTGGAGACATTCACACTGAAAAAAGTACTGACTTTTCTCTCCTCTTTCTATCTTATCTTTCATTAATACAGTACTTATTTCCTCTTTTTTTATTTTTTTATTTTTCTGAGACAGAATCTTACTTTGCAGTTCGAGCTGGCCTTAAACTCGCTTTGTAACCCAGGCTGGTCTCAAACTCTCAATGATCCTCCTGTCTCAGCCTCCTGAGTGCTGGGATTACAGGTGTGCACCACCAGGCCTAACTTTTATTTTCCTCTTTTCTTATCTCCTCATGATTATCCTCTCAGACATCTGAGTCCTGCAGGCACTTTTGGCCTTGGCCTAGTAAACTGATTCTAATTATACTCTCTGCGCCTCTGCCTTACCCACCCTTTCTTAATGTTTCATCTACACAAGTTCACGAAGGAACTTGCAGATCACAGGCGACATGTTCATGTCTGATAAGACACATTAGAGTTTTCTTCATATGAGTCACTAGCAGTTAATGATTAATGAAAGAATCCAGGAAAAAATTTGTTTCCTGATTTAGTTTTGAGTTTTATAGTATCTGTAAGAAGAACATAAGGCCCACTGAGATATCTATAACCAATTTTCTTTTTTGATCATGTACCGCACAATTTTTGGGTACTTCTTTCTTTCTGAAGTTCTTTCTGTTCAACTTCCACCCTTTCTGCTGGAATAACGATGGTCATATGACACATTGTCTAGTCGTATGAAACCCCTGTCACAAATCTAACTCCAAGATAAGGCAAAGGAGGACTCCTAAATGTTTGATTCAAACAGCTGTAAGGTTTAGCCATTGGGGAAATGCAAATCAAAACCACAAGGAAATACCACTTCACTAAGATAGTGATCATCAAAAACAAGCAAACAAAACTCAAATAATAAGAGCTATGCAGGTCATGGAGAAATTGGGACCCTCCTATAATGTTGGCAGGAATGTAAAATGGTGCAGTCATTTTGAAAATCAGATTGACAGTCAAAAGATTAAACACGAGTCAGGCATGGTGGTACATATCTGTGATCTCAGCACTCTGGGGGGCTGAGACAGGAGGATAGCAAGTTCATGTCCAGTTTGGGCAACTTGGAGACTTAGTGAGACTCTGTTTCAAAATAAAAAATTAAAAAAGGACCTGTGTGAAACACAATAAAAAGGCCCTGTGTTCAGTGCCCAGTACTGCAAAAGAAAAAAAACAAAAAAACAAAACAAAACAAAAAAACCCATGGAGCATTGTCCTATGATCTGATAATTTCACTGCCAGGTACAAACCCAAGAGAAATAAAACATACATTCACACAAAAATGTGTGCATGAATATTCATATTAGTGCTATTCATAATGCTATGCTCAAAAAATAGAAATAACTGAGATGAACAACAACCAGTATGTGAATAAAACGTGAAACAGTCATACCATAGGATGTTACTTGGTGATAAAAAGGAATAAAGACTCTATCTAAATTAAAACATGGTGAACCTTGAATGCTAAGTGAAAGAACTCAGTCACAGAGGGCCACATATGGTATTGTTTGTTTTACGTGAAATGTGCAGAATAAGCAAATTCATAGTGAGAGATAGTAGATTAGCGTTGGCCTGGGGCAGAGGAGGGTTGGAGACAAATGGGAGGGACCGCCAGTTAGAACAGGGTTTCTTTTCAGGGTGATGAAAGTACTCTAAAATCAGCCATGGTGAGAACTGGTGAACTCTCAGGATATTCAACAAAATGAAAAAAAAAAGCAAATCTGAATTGCAGCTGGATGTGGTGGTACATGCTTGTAATCCCACCTACTCAGGGGGCTAAGGTAGGAGGATTGAAAGTGTGAGGCCTGGGAGATCCTGCACCCCGAAATAAATAAACAAATAAATAAGGCTGGTGGTGTAGCCAAGGAATCTCTGGGTTCAATCCCCAGTACTAACAAACAAAAATCCCACAAAAGAACATTGAATTGTATGTACATTTTAATTGCATGAATTGCTGGCATGTGAATTTTATATTTAAAACTTTTATATTAAAAATAGAAGCAGCACAGGATCTTATCGTGATAATAAAAACTAAAGGTCAAGGAGGCTGAGGGTTTAGCTCAGCGGCAATCAGCATAAGCGCCTGCCTGACAAGCGTGAGGTCACGAGTTCGATCCTGGGTACCAGGAAAAAAAAAAAAAGCTAAAGGTCAAAAGATAGTTTGAAAACCTACAAATTCCTAGGTGAAATCTATCATCATTGTGACACACAGCTGGCGATATATGCTGTAGGGAAGACACTCTAAGGAAATCCAATCCTACAACAGAGATAAAGTGGATCATCTATGGTGGGTGTGGTGGTGTGTGCCTATATTCTCCATGAACTTGAGGCCAGCCTGTGAGTTCAAGGCCAATCTGAACTACATAGCAAGACCCTATCTCAAAAAACAAACAACAAAAAAGTATATCATCTAAAAAGATACCACCTTGCTTAAACTGCATGAAAGTATTCTATAAACCAATCCAGATTGTTCAGAAAGAATATTTATGAGGTAAAAGATAAATCTGAACTCATTGCTAAATGGCAACGAAACCAAGTAAAGATATTATTGGCATATCTTGTGTACCCCACACCGTGTGAACAGCCCATAGGTCATTCTAGTCCCTGTCTAGGAGTTGTTTATAGTGTCTAATTTAGCACTTTACCCATACCATGGCAACTAAAACCAGCTTATCCATCTGTCTCAAATGTTCTCTTACCATGAGTAAACAGCAAAAGTAAAAGATGGTGTTGCTATAGTCAGTAATAACCAACTGACAGACTCTAATAAATAAGGCCCACTGAGAGTGGTAACAAGCATACCAAATGTGTGAGACCTATATGGAGGAACTATAAAAATTTTACTGATGAACATAAAAGAGAAGACCCAAATAAAACGAATGCTATTCCATGTTTGAGGATGGGGAGATTCAGTACTGAGAAGAAACTGGTCTCCAAATTATTCTATTGGTTTAATATAATTCCAAGGAAAATCCCAGGGAAGCACGTGTTTGTGAGTGTGCAGACGAGGGCACGTGGGGACCCGTGAGTGCGTGTGTATACAGAAGTGCATTTTCAGGGTTGGGAACACAACCTGGACAAGTGGACTCTCAAGTTTTCTTGGATGAGACTATAGCCAAGGATTTTACAAAAAACAAGGACGGTGAGGTGGAATGAAGGAACATTTTCCACAGAACAGAGTTCAGGAACAGACTCCCGAATTTATAAGGAATTTGTATATAGTGTTGGACACTGGCCTGCTGCTGGGGAGGCCCTAGGAAGCTTCTCCACAGCATAGAAAGCTTGTGTGAGACTTACGCAAGAATTCAAACACCCACACATCTAGATGTCAAGTCTAGGTCACGTGGTAGTTACAGAATAAATTGTCGTGTAAGGCTGTTGGAAACTATTGTATTAATCCACACTGGGTTAAAACCTCAAGTAGAGGAGAATAATCCTGTCTTGGCTGGCAAATCTGTGCAACCCTTGGTGAGTCTTCAAGGGACAAGGTGGGCCATCTTGAGCTGTGACAACTTGCCCTCAAGGCTTCCTTTGCGTGAGGAAAGGCCTACTATGACTGACTAAATGCTGAGTGTCTAATATTTGCTGACTCAGGACCTCGCAGGGGTGTTGGCCTCCCATGACTCTCCACTCAGAAAAGTGCAAAATTATTGTCTTCCACACTCTGCTATCAAAAAGGAATTCCAAGTAAATTAATCTGCTGATGCAACAAGCAGTTTTGTGGAATCTCATTTACTTAAATAGTCATAAAAATTATATCAAGATCTAGGGTATATATATATATATATATATATACACCTCATTTGATCTTCTCAATAATTCTATGAGATGTAAGCAGTTCTGCTTTTTCCATTTTAGAGACAAGAAACAGTAGCATGGAGAGATTATCCAGAGTTACATAGCTGGGTTTGAATTCAATGTCTAACTTCCAAGCTCTTAATCGGTACTCTTTTCTGCCTCAATCCAAAGGTCCATCATTCATTCATTCACAAAGTATTCATTGATCACTAGCAAGCTCTAGCCCCTGTGCTAAGCATTGGAAACACAATGAACAAAAGCAGACAAACCTAATGGGGAAGGTGGGATAAAAAATGTGGAACTATAAACTGTGATGAAGGCAAGGAAGAAAGAATTCATCGTGCTTTTCTATGAGGCCTTTTAACAGGTCCTATGATGAAATCCCGGGATAGAGCACGCCTTCCTCAAGGAAATAACATCAGATCTGAGATCTTAAGGGGAAGGAGGATGGGACAAG